>JASAUF010000335.1:0-303692 GCA_030180095.1 Magnolia changhungtana
GGTAGAAATTGGCGAGGCTAGGAATTGAGGAGAAATTTAAGAATTGAGCGAGGAAGCTTAAATTGAAGCGAACTAGAAATTGAGCGAGGAAGAAAAATGGCGTCAGTGAAGCGAGGAAATTGAGCGAGAAAAAGGTAGAAATTAGTAAGGTAAAGTGTGAGGAAGAAATTGAAGCGGAAAGGTAAATTGAGGAACTAGAAATTAGAGGTGAACACAAAATTGAGCAGGTGGAAGAGAAATTAATGAAGGAAGAAAATTAGAACCCTTCCAGTATTGAGCGAGGAAGGTAGAAATTGAAATGACAAAATTAATGAGGAGAAATTGAAAGTGAGCGAGCAACGTAGGGTAAAGATGAGGTATGAAGCGAGGAAAGAAGTGGCGGTAGAAATTAAGCCATTGAAGCGAGGAAGAGTGGCGAGCACAGAAAGTGAAGGGGAAGCAGAATGTGAGAACAATTGAAGCGAGAAGAGTAAAGTGAAATTGAGGAAGCGTAGAAAAATAAAGTGTGAGCAACAACGGTGGTAAAACCTTAGGAAATTAAGCAAAGAAAAACAAGATGCTTAATTTCTATAAATTAATGAAGCGCAAGTGAAAATCATGTCTGTACTTAAAGTAAACGAAGAAGAAATTAGCTTGAAGAGTAAAGAAATTAATATTGAGCAACTAGAAATTAAAGCGAAGGAAACGAAATTGAAGCCTTGAATTAAATTAGTGGGAGAGGCAACTGAAATTAAGCGAGCCCAAGTGTAGCTGAGGAACGGAATTAAGCGGAAAGTAATGTAAGTATACTTGTGGAATTGAAAGCGGGAAAATTTAGAAATTAGGCAGACAACGTAAATTGAAGCGGAAAGAAATTAAGCGAGGAAAGGTAATTAGTAATATTACAAATTAATGAGGGAAGGTAGAAATTAGGCGGGTAACTAGGTTAATCTAGGCAACGAAATTGGCGAGAAATTAGTGGGGAAAGTGAAAGGAAATTAAATGAGAAAATTAGCGAAGACAAAGTGAAGCGAGGAACACGAAATTAGCGAGGAAGGTAAAGAAATTAAGCGAGTAACTTCTGAACTGGTAGAGCAACCCCAAGATGAGAAAAATGGCGAACCTTTTAGAAATTGAGGCGAGGCAAGGTAGAAGTGAGCGTGAAGGCTAGAAATTGAGCGAGGAGGGAAAGGTAAAGTTGAAGCGAAGCTAGAATTGCAGCGAAATGACAAGGTGGCGAAGGTAAAGTGGCAGCCAGCCCTTCAAATTGAAGCGAGGCTGAAATTAGTAATGACGAGGGAAGCTCGGCGAGGTGAAGCGTAGAAAGTGGTAATGGCAATGGAGTGGCGAAGAATGCTCGAAAATTAAGCGAGGAAGCGTAGAGCAGTGTGCAACCCGGCTTAGAGGTGGGTAGACGCCGAGAAAATGAGGCTCAACGGGAACCTGCGATTTAATGGCTAGGCAGCAATAGAAATGCTTATTAAAGTGGCGAAAGAAGAAGCAACGTAGAAATTGTATTAAATGCCCGAAATAAAAAGATTAATAATGAGGTGAGCGAAAACGAAAATTAGCGACAAGATCGTGGCGAGGAAAATTAATGCTGAGAAAAATTAATTTAACGAAAGCGTAAATTAGATATATTGAAAGGCAACGAGGCATACCTCAAAATTAAGCGAGGAAAATTAAATGAAAATTAAGTGAAGCGAAAACTCTGACGTCAGAAATTGAGAGGCGGCTTGAAACGTAAAATTAAGCGAGGGAAGGTCAAAAGTGGCGAATCAATGCTACGAGTTGAGCTAGGCAACCTAGGAGGTGGTCGAGAGAAAGTGTAGTAGAAATTAAGCGAAAATGACGTAGAAGATTAGTAGCGAGCTGAAATTAAACCGAGAACCATAGAACAAGCGAGGAAAAGGTAGACGGTAGTGGACGAGGAACGTACAGTGTTGAGGATCTTAAAGGAAATTGGCTTATTAAAGTGGCCTTGAGGCAAGGTAAAGTGGCGGGGAAAGAAATAAACCTTGGCGAAATTAATTGAGAAGGTCACGAAATTGACGGTGAGCGAAACCTCGATTAATGAAGGTAGGCAGCCTAGAAATTGAAAGCGAGAAAGTAAAGTGGCGAGCGAAAGTGGCGAAATTAGCCGAAAAACTGGCCTGATGAAGGTAGAGAAAGTGGCGACCCAATGAAAGTGAGGCGGAAAAAGAAATTAAGCGAAGGTGAGACGTAAAATTGAGCGGGAAGAAGAAAAATCGAGGCGAGGCGAAATTAGTGATGAAGGCCGAAGTGGCGAGGCAGGCCTGCGCAAATTAAGCGAGAAGAGCTAGGAAGTAATGAGAAAGCGAAAATTGAAGCGGCAATGATATAGATGGCAATTAAGCTGACAGCAGCAAAATCGAAGTAGAGGCGAAAATCAATGAGAAGGTTAAATGTGACAGCGTAAGTGGCGAAACGTAGAAATTGTGAGCCGAGGATTAAAGTAATGGTAAGGTGTGAGAACTACAAATTAATGGTAAAGTGTGAAGAAGCAAAGTGTGAGCAATGGAATTGAGCCGAGGAAAGCTGAGCAATGGAATTAATAATGAGGCGAAGTGAAGCGGGTAAGAATTTAGGAGGGAAGTTAATGAAATTAAATGAGTCTCGAGGAATGCTAGAAATTAATGTAATTTAGAAATCGGGGTGAGTGAAGGTAGAAAGTAGGCGAGGCAACCTAGAATTATTGAGCGGGTAAATGACGAAATTTCAATTTAGTAGAGCAACTAGAATTGAGCGGTAGAAATTGAGCCGAGGCTTCGAGAATTGAGGCTGAGAAGTGTGAGAAGTGAGCGTAGTGGCTTCAAGTGAGGCAGTGGAAAGGTAAAATCGCTTTAAAAGGCGGTGCAAGCCTTTACGATTTAGGCGAGGCACTCTAGTTAAGCCAACCTGAAAGGAATGGCTTGAGCCCAAAGTGGCAGAAGGTAGAAATGTGAGGCTTCAGAGGCTTGAAGCCAAAGTGGCAGAAGGTAAAGTGGCGGTATTGCCGAAGTCAGCCCAGGAAGCTGAGGTGGCAGGAGCCAGCTTCTGAGGTAAAAGTAGTGACTGAGGTGCGAGGGAACCTTGAGAATTGAGCCGAGGCGGTATCGACGATTTGGTGGAGCAGCTTTAAGGAAGGTATAAAGTGTCGCCGGTAAGTGCAACCTGACACGAAATTGAGCTTGAGAGCAAGTGGCGAGAACACAAGCGGCGGCTGGAAGCGGAAGGTAGAAGTGGCGAGGCAGACTCGAAAGAAATTGACCTAGCGGTAGAAATTGAGAGAAGGTAGCAAATTGGCGAAGCTTGAGGTGTAAGCTACGAAAAATTAGAATTGAGCGAGAAGGTAGGGAAATGTGGCGAGTGCAATTTAGAAATTGAGCGAGGAAGCTTCCAGAAATTATTGAGGCGAGAGGTAGAAATTGAGCGAGAGAGCCTGACACATTGAAGGTAGGCGAGGAAGCTGAAGTGGCCCGAGGCTGAGTAGGAATGGCGAGCTTCGAGCCTGGTGTGAAGAGAAATTGAAAAGCCGAGGAAGGTAGAAATTGAAAGCGAGGCAACCAAAGTGAGCGAAATAAACTGAAGCTTGAGCGGAAGCGTAGGAATGTGAGGAAGTGAAGCATCGGCAGTGAGAAACCGAAGTGAGCGGGCAAACCCCATTAGAAAAATGAGCCGAAGCTTCAAGTGTCGTCGAAATTAGAAGTGGCGAGGCAACCTTACGATTAATGGCTGAGCCAGCGGCCTAGGAAATTGAGGCGAGGAAAGTAAGTGGTAAGTGACACAAAGTGGCAATTAAGGTGAAGAGTAAATTGAGCGGGAAGGCAACCATCGTTAAATTGAACCAGACAAATTAATGGCGAAAGTGAGCGAGGAAAAGGTAGAAGTGGCGGATGGCAAGCTCGAAATTGAGGCGAGGCAACCTTGAAGAAATTGAGGCAGTAAGAGAACCCCTAGAAATTGAGGCGGCGAGGCTCGAGTAAGTGGGCTTAAGTGCAAGCCTAGAAATTGAGCGAGGAAATCAAATGAGAGAATTAAAGTGCGAGAAACCAGAGCCCTCAAACTGAGTTGAGGTAAAGTGAGCGGGAAGCTGAAATGTATGAGGCAGGGGAAGGTGAAACCTTGAGCGAGGAAGGTAGAAATTGAAATTCTCGAGAAATTAGGCGACAGAAATGTGAGACAACAAGTGGCTAGAAAAGTAGTAGTAGAAATTGAGCGAGGAAAAGTAGAGAGAAATTGAGCGAGAAGGTAGAAATTGAGCGGGAAGGAAGAAGGTAGCTAGAAATTGAGCCTTAAGGAGGAAAGGTAGAAATTGAGGCGAGGAAGTGTGAGGAAGTTGAGAAGGTAGAATTGAGCCGAAGTGATTTAATGCTAGGCAACAGTGGCGAGAATTAATTGAGGAAGTGGGAAGGTAGAAATTGTGAGGAAGCTAGAAATTGAGGCGAGGGAAGGTAGAAATTGAAGCGAGGAATCGAGAAGTGGTGAGCGAGGTAAGGACTAGAAATTTGAGGCGAGCTGAAATGGTGAGGAAATTGAGTAGAAATTGAATAGGAAATTAGCGGTAAATGGCTGAGACGACGGCAACGTAGGAATTGAAGCGGGAAGCTAGAAATTGAGCGAGGAAATTAAAATTAAAGCGCGAGAAGAAGCCGTAGAAATTGAGCGAGGGGAAAGTTGAAAGCTGAAATCGCATCGTGAATGCCGTAAATTAAATAGAGGCCTCGAAATTGAGGGGCGAGGAAGGTAGAAAGTGTGAGCAACTCTGATTGGAGGTATGGAAAAAAGGTAGAATTAATTGAGCGAGGAAGAGTAGAAATTGAGTGAGAGAAATTGAATGCGAAATTCGTAAAGTGGCGTAGACACAAAATCAATGTGGCAGGCTTGCTAAAATTGAGTGAGGAAAATTAGAAGTGATAGGTAATATAATTTAGTGGCTAGGCCATTGAAGCGTAGAAATTGAGAAAATGGCGAGACAACGTAGAAATTGAGCGAAAATTCAAAGCTAGAAATTGAGCGAGGAACGTAAAATGACGAGAAAGTGTGAAGGTACAAAGTGAGCAGAGGAAGGCGGTAGAAATTGAAGCGAGATAGCTCGAAGTAATAAGGAAAGGTGAAGTTAGCGGGCAACGTAAGAAGTGAGCGAGGAAAGGGTAGAAATTGAAGCGAGGAAAGCTAGGAAGTTGTGAGGCCAGAAGTGGCAAGGTATCTTGCAAAAGTGTAAGCGAAGGGCTAAAATTGAAAGCGAAAACGAAATTGAAGCGAGAACAACGTAGGAAGTAATGGCGATGGATAAAGCTGAAATTAGAAATTATGAGCAATGAGGAAGCTAAAATTGTCAGCGAGGCAATCGTAGAAATTGGCCAAAGCGAAGTCGAGAAATTGAGCAATCATGGAAACCATAAATTGGGAAATGGCTTGAGCGGAATGAAGTGAAGCGAAGCTAGAAGTTAATGTAAAAGCGTAAACTTAATAATGCAAAATTGAAGCGAGCAACGTATAAAGTGTGAGAAAAATAAAGTGGCGAAGGAAAATTAAAATTAATGGCGGTGGCTAGGAAATTGGCGAGGAATCTACGAAATTGGCGAGAAATTAAGCGTGGTAAGTATAAAGCGGCGAGGCGTAGTAAAGTGTGAGAGCGTAAAATGGCATAAATTGACAGCGTAGCGGAAATTAAGCCAGGCAACGTAGAAATCGAGGCGTAGCCCAAGTGAAAGCGTAGAAGTTGGCGAGCAGCGTCGAAATGGCGAAGTGGAAAGTGAAGCGAGCGAAGAAATTGGCGAGGAGCATTAAAATTGGCGAACAACGTAGGAATTGTCGCGAGCATTGCGAAATGGCTGGCGTAGAAAATTGGAAGGGAAAATTAGAAGCTTGATAGAAGTGGCGAGGAAGCGTAAAGTGAAGCGAGCAACGTAGGAATTGGCGAGGAAGGCAGTAAAGGTGGCGAGAAGCGAAATTGAAAGCGAGGCTAGAAATTGAGCGAAATTTGAAATTAATGGCGAGGAACGTAAAGTGGCAGTGGAGCAGGCGAAGTGTAGGATTGGCGGTAGAAATTGAGGCTTAGAAATTGAAGCGAGGCGTAAGGAAATTGTGAGGCGTAGAAGTGTGAAGCGAAATTAGGAGGCCCAAAATTGACAATGATGTAATTGGCGAGCCGAAGCCAATTAACTGATCGAAGTGCTAATGGTAAAGTGGCGAAAGAAAAAATTGAAGCGAGGAAGCTAAATTAGCGAAGCGTAGGAATTGGCGGAAGTAAAGTGGCGAACTTAGCGTAGAAATTGAGTGAAATTTAGAAATTAATGGCGAGCGTAGAAATTGAAGCGAGGAAGAATAGAAGATTGGCGAGAAGCGTAAAAATTGTGAAGCGAGCAGTAAGTGACGGTAGAAATTGAAGCGGTAATGACATAAAATGTGGCTTGAAGAATAGGCAGTAGAAATTAAGCGAACTGAGCGTAGAGGTAGAAATTGGCGAGGAGTGAGCGTAGAAATTGAAGGAAGGCTTAGAAATTGAAGCGAGGGAAAATTAAAAATTAATGAGAGCGAAGGTATTTGGCAGAGTAACATTAAAAATTGTGCGAGTAAATTATAAATTTAGCAATAATTGAGGAAAATTGTAATTAGGATTTAATGAGGCTGGTCAAGTGATCTGACATGGATTTGAAGCGAGGCATTCTAATTAATGCGGCCAAGAAAATTGATGCAAGTAACCTAGGTTGAAGCGAGGCAGTAGGAATTGTCTTGAGGGCTATGTTGCCTCGCCTCGATTTACAGCTTCCTGGGCTCGATTCAACTTCCTCGCTCAATTCTCACGCTTTGCCTCATAAATTTCGATTCTAGCACTCTATCATTCAACTGGCCTAAACCATTCTACGGCTTCCCTGCTCAATTTCATGTTGCCTATACGCTCGATTTCTGGCTTCCTGTGATTCTGCAACTTCCCTAAACCATTCCTCGCTCTAGGCTCGAGTTTAACTCTGTCTTCTACGCCTGTTCTCATTTCTATCATTCTAGCCTCCTGTGATTTCTGGCTTCACTGAAGCTAGCAGTTTGCAGCTCCCTTTAAACTCATTTGCAGCTTCCTCGTGATTCTCGTTATACGCTGACTCAAGACGGTTTCCGTTAACTTCCATTTCGAGTTTCTGGGCTAGCTATAAACTCGCTTTCTGCCTTCACCGTAAACGATTTCCTCCAGCTTCAACACCATTCTAGTTACTGACCTTCGGTTCACCATTTCCCACTAAACATTCTTCCTTCAAACTCGATTTCTCATGACTTCACCGGCTCGGTTTCTGCCAGATTTAACCCTTGGCTCGATTTCTCAAAACTCATGATTTCTGAGCTTCACCCTCTCTTACGGCCGATTAGCTCGGGTTGCTTTCGACATAAACAATTCTGACAGTTCCCTCGGCTCAGCTCATTCTGGGTTGCTCATTTCATTCCCAGCTTTACTGGCCGCTGGAAACAATTCGGCTAGGCCCTCGCTGCTACAGTTCTACAAGCTCTATGGCTCGGTTCTCTGTTTGCCTGGCTCGATTTATAACTGCTTCCTGCCTTTGCTCGATTTCAGCTCCCTCGTCGACCCCAGGTTCATAGGCTCGATTCAGGTTTCCTCACTCGATTTCACTTCCCTCGCTCGATTTCCTCATTTCAGCCTTGTAATTTCTGCAACTTCCTTGCTTAATTTCTGACAGCTTCCCAGCAAACAGATTTCTGCAGGTTGCCTCGCTTTCAATTCTACCTTCCCTGAAACAGTTCGAGCTTCCTCGCTCATTTCTTTGCTTCCCTGGAAAATCATTTCTGGCTTTACTCTACAGCTCATTGGGTTCTGCAGCTTCAACTCTGGAGTTGCCTGCACTTCCATTTCTAACTCCTGGCAAACATTCTACCTTCTCCTCGCTCGAGTTCTCTGTTGCTCGTTGATTTTCTACCTTCCCTCGACTTAATTTCTGGGTTCTCTCGCTCAACTCTGAGTTTGCGCCTGCCCTCAATTTCAGGCTTCCTACTACGATTTTCTGCCTTCCCTTGCTCCAATTTCTACCGGGTTGCCTGCTGCTCGACTCTGGAGGTTGCTTTCGCTCGATTTCTAACTTCTCGCTCGGACTCTAGGTTTGCCTCGCTAAATTTCTACCTTCCTATTTCGATTTCTAGGCTTTCCTACGCTCAATTTCTACCTTCCTAAACCCAATTCCTGCGTTGCCTCTCTCGATTGCCTTCCTAAACTCGATTTCAGGTTGCCTATAAACTCGATTTCTGCCTTCCTAAATGGCTCATTCGATTCCCCTGGGTTATACCATTTCGATTTCTGCCTTCCTCGCTCGATTTCTACCTTCCTAAACTTAATTCTCGTTGCCTCGCTCGATTTCTGCCTTCACAAACTCAATTTCTAGGATTGCCGCTCCGATTTCTACCTTACTAGCTCGATTCCTCGTTGTACGCTCAAATTTCTAGCTTCCCTCGCTCAATTTCTACATTTGCTGCTTTCAGTTCTACCTTCCTCGCTCGATTTTCAGGTTGCCTTCCTAAACTCAATTTCTGCAACCTAAACTCAGTTAGGTTGCCTCGCTCAATTTCTGCAGCTTCCTAAGCTCAATTTACAATTTGCCAGCTCGATTTCTCCTTCCTAAACTCAATTTTACAGCTTGCTGGCACCTATTTCACTCATTTCTGATTCCTACCTTCACCGCTCGATTTCTGGGTTGCCTGCTCGATTCTGACTTCCTGGCTCAATTTCAGCTTCCTGTTCGCTCGATTTCTAGGTTCCTCGCTCAATTCCTACCTTTCTTCGCTCAATTTCTAGCTTCCTCGCTAAACAATTTTGACTTCCTAAGCTCGATTTACAGGTTCCTCGCTCAATTTCTGCAGTTCTTCGGCTCGATTACCACCTTCAACTTCGCTCATTTCTCGTTGCACCTCTCAATTTCTGCCTTCCTAGGCTCAATTTCTAGGTTGCCTCGCTCAATTCTACCTTCACCTCGGCTCAATTTCTGGCTTCCTCGCTCTAATTCTGCCCCTCCTCGTTTCAGCCTTCCTAGCTCAATTTAGGTTCCCTCGCTCGATTTCGGCTTACCTCAGCTCGATTTCTAACCTTCCTCCTGGCAAATCATTCTAGGTTGCCTGCTCGATTTCTAGGTTCCCTCGCTCAATTTAGAGCTTCCTAAACTCGATTTCTCTTTCCTCCCATTTCTGGGATTCAGCTGGAATTTCTAGTTTCCCTCAAACTCGATTCTACCTTCCTGGCCTCGATTTTACTAGGTTGTACTAAACTCGATTCTGCCTTCCCTTGCACTCGATTTACTGGGTTGCCTATAGGCTCGATTTCTGCCTTCCTTGCTCAGTTTCTGGGTTTTGCTCAATTTCTGGGTTGCCTAGCGCTCAATTTCTACCCAGCTTCCTTTCGCTCGACTCTGGGTTGCCTCGCTCATTTCTGGCTTCCCTCGCTCGACTCCTTGCTGCACTGCGCTCGATTCCTACCGTTCCTGCGCTGTTTTCGACCTTCCGTTATAGGCTCAATTTCTCGTTAACGTAAGCTCAATTTCTGGCATTCCCTCGCTCAATTTACTGGGGTTGCGTCATTCGATTTGCACACTTCCTAGGCTCGATTTCTGGGTTACTAAACTCGATTTCTGCCTTCCTCGCTCGATTCCTACAGGTTCCTAAACTCAATTTCTGCCTTCCTACGCTCCGATTCCTGCACGTTTCAGCAATTTCTGGCTTCCTTGCTCGATTCTGCTTGCCAATGCTCAATTTCTACTGGTTGCTCAAGCCTTACCTTCCTAGCTCGATTTCTAGCTTCCTACTCGATTTCTTGGTTGCCTGCACTCATTTCTACCTTCCTGCGCTCGATTTCTAAATTTTGCACTAAGCTCATTTCTTCGCCTTCCCTAGCTCAATTTCTGGGTTGCCGCAAGCTCAATTTTCTACCTATAGCTCGATTTCTGCCTTCCTAAGCTCGATTCACTGCTTTCCCCTCGTTTAATTTCTACATTCGTTCCTCGCTCGATTTCTACCTTCCTCGGCTCGATTCCTCGTTGCCTCGCTCGATTTCTACCTTCCCTATTTCGATTTCTACGTTCCTCGCTCGATTTCTACCTTCCTCGCTCGATTCCTACGTTGCTCTCTCGATTTCTACCTTCCCTCGGCTCGATTTCGGGTTGCCCTCGCTCAATTTCTACCTTCCTGGCATTCGATTTCGGAAGCTTGCCTAAACTCATTTCTCACCTTCCTCGCTCGATTTCTGGTTGCTATGCTCGCTCGATTTGAGAGCTTCCTCGCTTTCAATTAACGCCTTCCTCGCTCAATTTCTAGCTTTCCTCGCTCAATTCTCGTTGCCTCGCTCAATTTCTACCTTCCTCGCTCAATTTCTCACGTTTGCCTGCTCGATTCAGCTTCCCGCCATTTCGATTCTAGGTTGCCTAGCTCAAATCGTAGGTTCCTCGCTTGTTTTCTACGTTGCCTGCGCTCAATTTCTACGTTGCTCCGCTCAGCTCAACCATCGACACGATGGAATCTTGGAAAATAACTAGGTTGGTTAGCTAAAGTAGCTTCTCTTACCCCAAAATCATATGTGGTACGTCGAAAGTAACTAATTTTGGTTTAGAAGATATTCTTGTTAAATGATTAAAGAAATAAATGAAAAAAAAAGAGGAAAAAAAATTTTATATGCTTATATATACCTATTTATATAAATATGTATTAAAGAAAATTGTAGGTAGAATAAATTTTCTATGTAAAAAATAAAAATAAATTAAAAAAATAAAAAATTTCAAAGACGGACCAGACTGATTATAGCTGGTACTGGTTATAATCCGTAGCTAAAGGTAAAACACCTTTTCGATATATAAATTGACGATCGATATATCGAAAATTAATAAGATTTTTGAAGAAAACTCCTTTGTAGACGATTCTGGATCATTTTCGATATATCGGTCATCGATATATCGGCCAGCTTTTTTTTTTTTTCTTTGTTGTAATCCCACAGCTTTTGTGGGTCCTATTATGAGGTATGTGTTATATCCAAACCGTCCATCTATTTGTGACTCGTATTCGGGCTTGAGACTAAAAATAAGATAGATCTAACTATCAAGTAGACCCACCTTTGTAAAAGGCAATGGGGAATTGAACGTCTACCATTGAAACCCTTTTAGGGGTTATAGAAGTTTTGGATCATTATGAAATTTGTTTTCTTCTTCATCCAGGGTCTTTGTGACTATGAATGAACTTAGATGGGGAGGATTTCTCACGAACATCACAGTGGGCCTCGAAAAAAGTTTTTAATGGTCGACGCTCATTAAACCTTGTTTCTGTAATGTGGTACACTTGAGATTTGCATATACCTCATTTTTGGTCGTATACCATAAAATAATATGGAAAAAATATATGGACGGCATGGATGAATAGCATACATCATGGTGGGGCCCACGGACCACACAGACCATCAGCCATTGGCTGGTGGCGAGGAGTACCAATACTTTTAAGCCGGTTCGTACAACTCTCGATTCGAGCGTCAGCGCGCGATCTTCGCATGGCCGAAAAGGAGGGTAGTTTCGTCCTCAACGTCGCTGTCTGCACGTGATAGTCTAGATTGGTAACTAAGGTTTGTATTCTTTCATAGAAACCGCTGGGTAAAAGGATTTGTCTACAGTGGTCATTTTCTCTAAAATAATTAGGAGAATGGTTTGGTGAAGCCAAATAGGACACTTACTATTTTTGGCCGAAAACCTTGCGCACTAGTAGACATCATGACCGTCTATAAATAGTAACTTTACTATTTATAGTAAGTCGCGATTTCTAGGAGTTTTAGTTGTAGTTTGATTTTGATTTCTTTCCCATTGCTTGGTACCCCTATTTAAAGGGTTGTGAACTCATTTTTATTTATTCATTAATCAATTTCAAATTTATTAGAATTTATTTCTATTTTATGCTTTCTTTCCTCATGGATTCGAGAAGTCTCTGTGAGGAGTCCAGAGAAGTTCCGTGGATTCGGAATACTTATCCTCTTGAGGAAGATGGTGCTCGACCTCATGGCCTCCCCTATGTCATATATATATATATCCGGTCCTGTCTTCAAGTATACTCTTTCTGCAACTTAAAATGTGTATATATATATATATATATATATATTATCTCCATCATTTCATTATAGCATCCGAGCCATGCGGAATGAAAATTCAATAGAAATAATGCAGTGCTACTACACTTGGATAGCCTAGTCGGATCATCTAGGCTATCCCGAGGCCCATCAAACGTTTCATCAGCAACCATCAAGAATCCCACCGATCAAAGCCATGCTAACCATCCCATCAATATAAACTATAAAAGCGATGGCCAAGATCATTTCAGCCATCTATTCGTTGGGGCCGCTCATGAATATCTCAAGCTTAAAAAGTGAAGAAGAAGAAAATCACTTATATCATACAATCCTAACCATCCATCAATGATTTGAATGAAGAAAAGACTTTTTACCTATTGATTTTCCAAGCTTGGGATCCTCAGCTATCGCTTTCTTCAAAAAGCTGGGGTGTTGGGATGGAAGGTGTCGCAAGGAATAGTTTGTATTTTTTGCACGTCGGTGTACGAATTTCTACAGCGGCAAAAGATAATTTAAATTAATTACGCTCAACGTTATCCACGGCTCGCCTGTGATGTTCGTCGCTTCTGTACGAATTTCTACAGCGGCAAAAGATAATTTAAATTAATTTATGGATGGCCTACGTGGCAAAAGTTCACGTGTTTTGAAGTATGGACTGTTGATCGTAAGTGAAGATTTCTCTGTTTGGATTTTGTGATTTATTAGCTTTGATGCATCCCACATGCGGTGCACGTCCATCTTGCTTGAGTTTTTTTTTAAAAACCTTGCTTAAATAACTCACACGCGGCATTGAGGGATGATGGGAATTGTACTACAACGCCATGCCATTTGAGTTCTAGCTTCTAATGATCCATACCGTTGATGTTGTCTCTTAGGGGACGTTTGGATCGTAAGTTACTTTAGATTAGCTACTTATGTCACAGGTAGCTTATCTTAGTTTCTACTTACTTGGCAGATAAGCAGCAAAACATGTTTGGTTTTGCAATATCATAGGAAATTATCCCTCGGGTATGTTTGGTCCCCCTCACATCCACCGTCCATCAGGTGAGGCCAACCTTTGCTGTGGACTGTTCATTGCCTGGGCCCTACCTTTGATGCGGGCTAACCTTTAAACTGCACCGTTCATTATGTAGGGCCTACTATCAATGTTATTGTCCATAGTGTGGGGCCTACCTTCAACATCAACCGCCCATCATGTAGATCCCACCTATGATGTGGGCTGTCCATCATGTGGGTTCCACCTCTGATGTGGGCCATCCATCATGCAGGGCTCGCCTTGAATATGGCCACTCATCATTAGGGCTGACCTTTGATGTGAACTGCCCATCATGTGGGGCCCACTTTGATGTGGATAATCCACCATGTGGGGCCCACCATTATTAATTGGCCATCATGTGGAACCCACCTTTGATGTGGATTATCCATCATGTGGGCACCACATTCAATTTGGGTTGCCCATTGTCCGGGGCTTGCCTTGGATGTGGGCCATTCATCATTAGGGACACCTTCGATGTGGACTATCCATCATGTGCGGCCTAGCTTCAATGTTCACTACCATCATGTGGAGCCCACCTTTAATGTGGACTGTCCATTGTGTAGGCCCCACCTTTGAAGTGAGTCATCCATCATATCAAGCTGCTTTAAATGTGGGCTATCATTATTATGGGCTGACCTTTGATGTGGACCATCCATTATGTGAGCCCACATAAATATGGGGTCATCTATCATGTGGGGCCTACTTTGATGTGGACTGTGTGTGAGCCCCACTTCGATGTGGACCATCCATGTAGTTCCTTTGATATAGACCTGGTGAGAGCATCTTTTGATATGTACAGTGAAAGAGAAGTAGAAAGGTGATACGTTAAAAAGCTAAAGATAAAAAACTTATTGAGATACATAACTTTGAGTACATAAGTTACTTTTACAATGGTGCTTGCCAAACAAATTTAAATGAATAAGTAAAAAAGTAACTTATTTGGTAGTATCCAAACAAGCCCTTAGAATAGATGGCACATGCACCAAAAATCCCCATATGGAAAAACCACAAAACCTTTCAATAGTCAGCCAACAAAGAAATGGTTAAGGTTGTGTTTGGTTGCAACAAATATCATGAAATTTCAAACCAAATTAGAGCAATTAATCATAATGAAATATAGAGATGTTGCAACCAAACGCAACCTAAAAATGAAGGTAGAGCCATGGCTTCACCCAACCGAATGCATGCTACAATCTCTTGCACTGTATAACGCTTCATTTTACAAAAGGGCCTTTAGCCAAAATCAGGGCCAACCCATTCTTTTTAGTAGATGGACCTTCAGACCCATGCGCTTTTAAGTCAGCGGGCTCAGGTTGGGTCTTTATGATTTTTTTTATACATATAATAGTTAGATCCAAGCCTTTCATTTCTTCAAGGGTCCGGAAAGTGAGGCCCAGGACGACTGTTGGGTGTACAGTACGTGCCTGAGCCTGATCTGTATCGGGCCAGGACTTGAAATTCTTATGTGCTGACCCAAACCGTTGCCAGCCCTTCAACCATGCACTCTTATGTACGGAAACTTATCCAATCATCCACTTTGAGGTTTAAAATCAGGGGTGATGGACGGGTTTGGTCAAGGTGAGGATAGGCCCGGGCCCAGCTTGACACTTAAGGTCCAATGCTCAAAGCCCAGCATGAGCCTAGCACCTTTGCTCCAAGCTCAATCCTCCAAAAAGTTGAGTGAGCCCAAGCTGGACCAGGGTCCCAGTCTACGCCTGTCAATGGGTCAGATTGGCCTGACGATATGATATGATCTGATCCGATCCATTTATAGCCGGTTTGGACCACTATACAGGTTTGACGGGACGAGTTTGGATCTTTAGATGCTGATATGTTTACAATCGGATCAGTTCTAGATCTACCCTGATCCGATCCAACTAAGACTCAATCCAATTATTTCAATGAATGTTTCAATTTTAGCTATCCATTTGAAAGGCCCAAAAGTAAAAATCTTAAGTTATTTCCTCGTCTCCCTTACTTTTTCCCTCCACAACTAGCATACTATGCCAAAAAAAAAATAAAAATAAAAAAACACTCTATTTAATGAATGTTCCAATCTCAATTGTCCGTCTAAAAAACCCAAAACTAAAAAACCCCAAGTTATTTCTTTTCCTCTCTTGTCCCCGCCCCCCCCATCCAAAAAAAAAAAAAAAAAAACCCCTATTTTGATTTTTTCATTGCATGATTTTTTTTTATAGAATGCTGTTTTTTGTTCCTGAAATTTCTATTGAAGTTTTTTTTTTTCCATATGTTGTGCTTAACCTGAAAAATATAATGCATATTATTTCTTTACTCGTTTTGTGTTATTTCATCGATGTTGTATTAGGACTACAAGTAATATATTGGATCATTATATCCGAACCCAATCAACCTATTGATGAGAATATTGTTGAGGTGTCAAGCCAAATTAGTTCTCCTAAACAATGGAAATTGACATATAAAGTATGGAATGACTTTGATAAATATTGATCCCCAACTGATGAAGAAGTGGTTATTTGCAAGCATTGTAAGGGGAAGTTTGTGGGGGTAGTAATAGTGGAACTAACCATTTGAATAAGTACTTGACAATATGTCCGAGGAAAAAGCATATTGATATTTTTCAACAATTAATATTATTGAACAAAAATGTAGGTGAAAAAATATATTGTTTGAAGAACTTTAAGTTTGATCAAGAACAAAGTCGTTTAGATCTTTATCCAATGATAATGAAGCATGAGTACCCATTTAACATAGTTGAATATGAGTATTTTGAAATATTCGTGACCAATCTTGAACCCATGTTTAAATTGATTTCCCACAACACAGTTAGGGCCAATGTGATGCATGTTTACAAGCAAGAGAAAGAAAAACTCTATTAGTACTTTGATAAGTTCTCTTCTCGAATTGATCTTACTATTGACTTGTGGACATCACACCAACAAAATATTCGGTATTGTTGTATAATTTTGTATTTCATTAATGATGCATGAGAATCATAAAAGAGGATTCTTACTTTTACAACACTGAAAACTCGTCATGATGCAAAGACTGATGTAGAGAGGGTCGCAGACAATTACATGGCCAAGATGGATCAGAAAAGGCCCGATCGACAACAGAAGTGATCCGGACTGTCGGACCTTAAATCAGGCGTATCTCACAATCCAGAATGAGTTATCGGACATAAAATATATGATTTTGAGGTAGAACAAGCTACTTTAGCCACCCAACCTTGCTATGTTGGGTTGCCCAAGCCAGATTTGCGAAATACCATCAGATCGACGGTCGTTTTCCTATTTTAATTCCGTTTTTACTATAAATAGTAAGTTTTAGTTTGATTATAACTCTTCATCTATTGGGCTTTAGGAGTTGCGCCCAACGCAAAAAGAGCTTAGAAAAATTAGGAGAACAACTTGGTGAAGCCAAATAGGACACTTACTATTTTTGGCCGAAAATCTTGCGCACTAGTAGACATCACGACCGTCTACAAATAGTAAGTTTACTATTTATAGTAAGTCGCGAATTCTAGGAGTTTTAGTCGTAGTTTGATTTTGATTTCTTTCCCATTGATTGGTATCCCTATTTAAAGGGTTGTGAACTCATTTTTTTTTTTTTCAATTCATTAATCAATTTTGAATTTATTAGAATTTATTTATATTTTTTTGCTTTCTTTCCTCGTGGATTCGAGAAGTCTCTGTAAGGAGTCCAAAAAAGTTTCGTGGATTCGGAATAGTTATCCTCTTGAGGAAGACGGTGCTCGACCTCACGTCCTCTCCTATGTCAGAGACTCTATGTAGAATTGTCATGGATAGTCCTGTAATAAAATAATGATAAAAAATTATTCACCATCACTTTAGACAATGCTTCCACTAACGATGCCATGGTTAAAAGTATGTAAACATATCTTTTTAATCGAGGATTACTTGCATTATCTGAGGAGTTGCTTCATGTCGTTGTTTTGCTCATATTCTTAATTTAATTGTATAAGATGGCTTATGGGAGATAACATGTATGCTCCAAAAATTACGAAAAAAGTGTAAAGTACATTAATTAATTACCATTAAGGAAGCAAAAGTTTCAATTTGTAGTAGCTCCAATAAAATTGAGGGAAAAAGAGTGTACCTATGGATGTTCCAACAAGGAGGAACTCCATATATCTCATGCTCGAGGCTGCTTTGGACTTTATAAAAAGCATTTTCTCGATTGGAGCAATGTGATTGTGACTTCAAGGTAAATCCATCCAATAAATAATGGGAGATGGAAAAAGTTATTAGTAAGTATTTAAATGTTTTTTTTTTTAATTTTTATTTTTATAAAGCCGCTAATAACTTTTCAGGTTCCAAATATCTAACTATCAATATGTACTTTCATGATGTTTGTGAAAGTGAAATTTATCTTAAATTAGTTGAATGGAAGAAAAGTGATTGCAATTATGTTAACTCAATGGTAAATAGAATAAAATCAAAGTTTGATAAGTATTGACATAAATGCAATTTGGTTTTGATAGTGGCATTAGTTCTTAATCCTCGGTTGAAAATGGAATTGGTGGAGTATTGCTACTATCAAATCTATGGTGATAGTGTTCATTTTTATATCAGTAAAATTTGATATGCAATGGTTGATCTTTTCTCTGCATATAAAGTTATTGACTTGGATATATCACTGACAGTTTTTTTAGCCATTGGTGAAAGCAGTTGTAATAACTGTTTTTCATCGTCTAGTGGTATTTCTGATAATACTGAAGATATATAAATTTAGAGGATTTAATAAGTGATATTCTCATGCACGTCCTGACGGTCAAGCTTTCTTCTAAAAATCAGAGCTAGATTAGTATTTGGAAGAGCTATCATTTCTCTGCAACCAAGAGTTTAATATATTAAGTTAGTGGCGAATCAATAGTTCAAAGTTCTCAATACTTTCAAGAATGGTCCATTATATTTTGATGATTCCAGTCTCTACTGTTGCATCAGTATCAACATTTAATACTGGTTGTATAGTGCTTGATAAGTTGCTCACTTTCATCAAATGTTGTTGAGGCTTTAATATGTGAATAAGATTGGTTGCAACATCCTCAATAGAGTAAGTAGATTTTAAATTTATTTAGTTTTAATTATTATTATTTTTGTTGGGATGCCTTGCACAAACCTTAGGATCTAGCCTCCCGAAACAAACCAGAATTATGGATAATAAAGCAATGAAATAAATCAAAGCATCAATCACACACCACACAAGAGATTTTTACGTGGAAAAACCTCAAAGAGGTAAAACCACGGACCTCGTCCAGATCAACAATCCACTATGAAGTAGAACGTTATAATCTTCTTCACTCACGCAGAGTGGATAAACAATAAGAGAAATAGAGAAAACGGAGAGATCTAACCGATTACGAGGACATAGAAGCACCGAGATATAGATTGCACAAGAGAAAACCTTCACGCAGCGTAACCTCCCTTCTATAAGCTTCTCTCTCTTTCTCCCTCTCTCACTTTTGATAGCCCTAAACCCTTTAGCAAATCCTTGTAAAGCTTTAGAAACCCTTCACGTGCTCTAGAAAACCCTAGTAACCCCTTTTATAGTTTTGGGAAACTCCTTTTCGCATCCCCATTGAAAGGACTCAAACTGCAGCGTGTAAATTCGCGGAACAAACTGCATAACCTTCGACTAGTTGAACCTAGTCTTCGACTAGTCGTAGGTCCCCTTCGACTAGTCGAACATTCCTTCGACCAGTCGTAGCTACAGTAAAAAATAGCAAAATTACTCACTGGACTTCGAGTCGAAGCCACGAGTCGAATCTTCGACTGGTCGACCACCAGCCTTCGACCGGTCGAGCAGGGCTCTCAACCAGTTGAAGATGGGTAAAAAAAACGCATCAAATCTCCCCCTTTTTGACCCAGGAGGGATCCACCTTCTTCAAGCCAGCCAGGTTTCTACAAACCTCAAACTTGCTCTTGAGCAAAGCCTTGGTCATTATGTCTGACCCATTATCGTCTGTGTGGACTTTCTCAAGCTGTAACACCTTCTGTTCCAAAGTATCCCTGATCCAGTGATACCATATGTCAATGTGTTTCGACTTGGAATGTTGACTTGAATTCTTGCTCAAGTGTATAGCACTCTGACTATCGCAATAGACCACGTGCTCCTCCTGCTTTAGGCTAAGTTCCTATAGGAACCTTTTCATCCAAAGCATCTTTTTACATGCTTCTGTGACTGCAATGTATTTGGCCTCTGTCGTCGATAATGCTACGACCTTCTGTAGCTTGCTCTACCAAGAAATCGCTTCCCCTGCAAACGTGAACATGAACCTAGATGTAGACTTCCTGGAGTCTATGTCACCTGCCATATCTTCATCTATGTAGTCCTCTAACACAGGTTTTCCGTTACCATAGCATAGGCTCAACCTGGATGAGCCTCTTAGATACCGTAGTATCCATTTCACTGCTGCCCAATGCTCTTTGCCAGGATTGACAAGGTACCGGCTGACAACACCAACCTCATATGCTATGTCTGGGCGTGTACACACCATAACATATATCAAACTTACATGTACCGACGCGTAGGGTATCTTCTCGCATCTCATCTACCTCCGCCTTCGTCTTGGGACACCGCCCGTCGCTCAATCCGGCAAGTGACCATCCAGTTGGAGTACCGACAAGCTTTGCATTCATATTGAACCGCTCTAGACTTTCTCAATATACCGCTTCTTGTGATGCCAAAGCTTCCGTCCGCTCGCGTTTCCACACGTCACGGGTTATCTCCATTCCTAGGATCTGCCTAGTCGATGGGCCCAAGTCTTTCATCGCAAAAGACTTGCCCAACTCTGTTTCACCACAATCTTCTTGATGTCTTTTCCCATGATGAACATGTCATCAACATATAACAAACAGTAACTAAGAAATTACCATCCGAGAACTTGCGCGTGAACACACAAAGTGGTCCGACTCCATTCTCGTCATACCCATGTTTCAACATAAACGAGTCGAACTTGTACCATTGCCTTGGAGCTTGTTTTCACCCATACAAGCTCTTCCTCACCTTATACACCATATGCTCCTCGCCCTTGACTTCGAACCCCTCTGGTTGGTGCATGTAGATCTCTTCTTCCAGGTCACCATGGAGAAAGGCAGTTTTAACATCTAACTGCTCTATCTCTAGATCCATGCTAGCCGCCAACCCAAGCAACACCCATATGGATGTCATCTTCACTACTGGTGAGAATATCTCTTCGAAGTCTATACCTTTCCTCTGACCAAACCCTTTCACCACAAGTCTGGCCTTGAACCTCGTCTGTGAATTCTTCTGCTCAATCTTCTTTCTGAACACCCACTTGTTGCTCAAAGCTTTCTTGCCCTTAGGCAATTTCACCATATCATAGGTGTGGTTCTTATGCAAGGATTCCATCTCCTCTTGCATAGCTTTCAATCACTCCCCCTTATGCTCATCGGCTAGGGCCTCAGAATAATCTTCTGGCTCTCCCCCATCGGTTAGCATAATGTACTCATGCGGCAAGTACCTCTTGGATGTCTGTCTGTCCCCAGATGACCTCCTCACCTGTGGCTCAACAGGTGGATCAAGTGGGGGCTGCTCCCCTGGTCCATCTTCTGAAGGAACTCCCTCGTCCTCTGCACCTTGCTGAATTCCCCGTCATCAGGCACCACGGGAGGAGTAACCGGATCCATGTCCTCTAGCTCACCCGAACTAGGTTGATTCTTCTCTGGCTTACCAATTTCTTCTATACACTGATCTTCAAAGAAAACCACATCTCTGCTCCTGACGAGCTTCTTTTCGGTCGGATCCCATAGCCTGTAACTGATTTTTTCATCACCGTACCCTAAGAACACACACTGCCTGATCTTCATATCGAGCTTGGACCTCTCATTCTTTGGTACGTGAACGGATGCCGTGCATCCAAACACCCTGAGATGACTGTACGATGGATCCTGTCCAGTCCACACCTTCTCAGGTACTTCTCCATTCAACGGGGCTGATGAAGATCTGTTTATCAAATACACCGCCGTGCGCATTGCTTCTCCCCAGAACATCTTAGGCAACTTCGCATGGGATAACATGCATCTGATTCTCTCAACAATGGTGCGATTCATTCGCTCAGCTACACCATTATGCTGGGGGGTTTTGGGAACCGTCTATCATGTCGTATACCCAGGGACTTGCAGTACTCATGAAAGTCGCCAATGTATTCACCACCATTGTCAGTGCGGATGCACTTCAATGGTCTACCTGTCTCTCTCTCGACCATAGCATGAAACAATTTAAACACACCAAAGACCTCGTCCTTGGATTTCAAAGCATAAACCCAAACCCTCCTAGATGCATCATCTATAAAAGTGATAAAATACAATGCCCCACCCAAGGTTTTGTCCTCATAGACCACAAATATCGAATAAACGAAATCTAATGCATGCACTTTATTAACATGAGAAGCGCTTTAACAAATGAAACTCTATGTCAAGTTTTCCGATAAACAATCAAGACAAGTTTTGAGAGGCATACCATCACGCCCTGGAAGGATTCGCTTCTTGCTAGTAGTTGAAGCCTTTTTCACTCATGTGGCCTGACGCCCTGTGCCACATGTCAATAGCCGATCTTTCTACGCATTCAATCCACCCTTGCACATACTGACACTTGCCTTGTAAAGGGTGCAACACTTCTTTCCTCTGTCCACGATCAACGAACCCTTGATGAGCTTCCATCGCCCACCAGCAAACCGACTTTCATAGCCATCATCATCCAACCTTCCCGTCGACATCAAGTTGAGGCGAAGGTCTGGGATATGCCTCACATCCCTGAGAACCAATGTGCAGCCCACATCGGTCTTCATACAAATATCACCGACTCCCACGATTTTTGATACGCCAGAATTTCCCATCTTCACAGTCCCATAGTCACCTGACTTGTAGCTTGTGAAGGAGTCTCTATGTGGAGTCGCATGAAAAGAAGCTCCCAAGTCTATCACCCAGTTGGTGTCCTGACTCGTAGCCGTGAGACATACGTCATGATCTGTAAAAAGAATAACTACCATGTCGCAATCTGAAGCGACCGCAGTGGAATCCGATTCATCTTTCTTCCCTTTTCCTTTCTTGTCGTTCTTCTTACCACGACATTCATGCTTGTAGTGGCCCTTCTTGCCACAATTCCAGCATTTAACATCTTTTCTGTTACTCGACTTGCCTCTTGATTTATCTCGGGCCTTCCCGCCCTTCCTGTTCTTTCCTCTCCCCCGTTCCTGCGTCACAAGAGCCTCTTGCTGAGTAGATCCCTGAGACTTCCTCCTTGTTTCTTCATTAAAGAGACAGCTAGTTACCTGTTCCATGGATATCTTTCCATTTGGCGCGGAGTTACTTAGAGACACCACCAATGTCTCCCAACTATCAGGCAATGAACTAAGCAATAGTAAAGCCTGCAATTCATCATCCAGGACCATCTTCATAGAGTTGAATTGGTTCACTATATTGCTGACCTCATTCATGTGCTCGGCCACAGAACCACCATCCTTAAATTTGAGATTCACAAGTCGCCTTATCAGAAATATCTTATTATCGGCTGTCTTCCTCTCATACACCACTTCTTGTAATTTTAATTTTAGCCATAGGCTCATGTACCGAGGTTTCCGTAGACACATGGTGGAACACAGAATCATCCAACCATTGTCTAATAAACCCCACCACCTTTCGGTCCATCTTCTTCCAATCATCATCAGTCATATCCTTGGTTTTTGCTGATATGCCTAAAATTGGAGAATATAGGTCCTTGCAATAAAGCAAGTCCTCCATCTTAGCCTTCCATATGGTCTAGTTAGAACTATTGAGGCTGATCATCCTTGAGCCACATTCCATAATTCAAAACCGATCCTACCCGTTTAATGAACTTAGCTCTGATACCACTTTGTTGGGATGCCTTGCACAAACCTTAGGATCTAGCCTCCTGAAACAAACCAGAATTATGGATAATAAAGCAATGAAATAAATCAAAGCATTAATCACACACCACACAAGAGATTTTTACGTGGAAAACCCTCAAAGAGGTAAAAACCACGGGACCTCGTCCAGATCAACAATCCACTATGAAGTAGAACGTTACAATCTTCTTCACTCATGCAGGAGTGGATAAACAATAAAAGAAATAGAGAAAACGGAGAGATCTAACCGATTACGGGGGACATAGAAGCGCCGAGATATAGATTGCACAAGAGAAAACCTTCACGAGCAGAACCTCCCTTCTATAAGCTTCCTCTCTCTCTTTCTCCCTCTCTCTCACCTTTGATAGCCCTAAACCCTTTAGCAAATCCCTTGTAAAGCTTTAGGAAACCCTCTCGCTGTGCCTAGAAAACCCTAGGCAACCCCTTTTATAGTTTTGGGAAACTCCTTTTCGCATCCCAGTTGCGAAAGGACTCAAATCCGCAGTTTCGTGTAAATTCGCGGAACAAACTGCATAACCTTCGACTAGTTGAACCTAGTTTTCGACTAGTTGTAGGTTCCCTTCGACTAGTCGAACATTCCTTCGACCAGTCGTAGCTACAGTAAAAAACAGTAAAATTACTCGTTGGACTTTGAGTCAAAGCCACGACTCGAATCTTCGACTGGTCGACCACCAGCCTTCGACCGGTCGAGCAGAGCTCTCGACCAGTTGAAGATGGGTCAAAAAAATCCATCAATTTTTTCATACAAAATTTTCTAATTATCATTTTTATGTACATGTTAGGTGTTTCTTCTCCACCATATGTACTAGTACAAGCACAAGTTAGAATTGTCATGGTTAGTCTCTTCAACTTGGTATAGAAAAATGTGTATAGTATTTTCTCAGAATTGACATTGTTTTCTTTTTTATTAGTTTCCTTTAGACTATTAATTTGACTTGATGGAGTTGATATTTGATAGATTTTTTTGAAATTTTAGATTAGTCTTGACCTCAGCATGAGCAGGTGCTGATCTGTTAACAGGACTTGGATAGGTAGCTAGTAGATTCGATCCGGCTCCGACCTGTTGACAGATCCGACGGGGCGAGTCTGGATCCACTATAAAAGTCCGATGGGGTAGGTCTGGATCTTAAGATGTCAATCCGTTTATAATCGGATTAGTTTTGAATCCTGAGTCAGCTCTGATCCATTGACAGGCCTAGGTCCCACCTAAAAATTGATAAAATTCCTATTTGTCAGTTGAACGTTCCCAATATATCAATTGATCAAGTGGGTCACTCGTACACCAAGAAATAGACACCTAGGTGAATGAAATCCACGGCTTAATCAAAGATTAGAATGGCATATCTCACGACATAAGACCTACATATGAAGTAGGGTTGGGCCGAGATAAAATGACCTGAGCCCTAGCCTAGCCTGAAAAATGATCGGGCCATGTATGCCAGGCCCAAGACCAGCCCACGACCCAAGCTAATAGGTCCAAGAGCGTCCGGGCTCGTTGGTCCAGCCCATTACCATCCTTACTTAAAATCCCGTTGAATTAGGTGATGTTGATCTGAGCATCCAACGAGCCACACGTGTGCATAGAACGTGTATTTGTAGGTGGACCTTCCACCAAAAAAATCCCTCTGATGGACAGTCAAGAAAGAAATAGAGAAACAGTAGACATTATATCCCTTATTTACAAGCAATCTTCCTTGTAAATATTGAATATTTCCAAGGGTGAAAGTAGAAACAAGAATTTAGAAGCCATAAAATGGACGATCCAGATTGATTATAGTAGAAAAGATTGGATCATGTGTTTGGATTATCCGTCATGCGGTGCCCTACCTCTCATTGTCGTTGACTCTCAAGAATCACTTGCAATAGATGTTTTTTCACCATCCGATCGTGGGGCCAGGGGAAGGACGATCTAGATTGGATACATGGATTCGAAATTTCAAAAACAAGTGGACGGCTAGGATGAATCGTGACAAAATAATTAGCGTCAATGACTTTTCAGGGGACGGCTTCTGTGACGTGGCATGATCCGATTAACCCATTTCATTTGACGCTCAACATAAAATTAACGGTTCTGATGCAGCGAAAAGTGGGTGTGATCATGTGAATGCAAGTGGGGCCCACTGTCCTCGATTCGAAAAGACTACTGTTACGATACGTTGTTGGATCCATTAAAAAAAAAGCTACTCGAATTTTATGTTTTGCATGCATTGCTTCCAAAAAATTCCATCAGTTTGTGGGCCATGGAACGATTCAATTGATGCACGCACGTGCGATAGCCTACCATTTAATTTCACATGTGAAATATACTTCTTGGATATTGCATTTATCTTCCACCATCCAGCACATGCAACGTACGTGACAAGTATCAGTGAAATGTGGGCTTATAAACGGCCCGATCGAGGCACCTTTTCTTTAGTGCTTTCTGCACACTCGTGCCTACTTGGCACATGTGTGTTATCCGACATCCCGTTCATATGCACCACTCCATAGTTTGAAAACCCGAAAACTTAACTCAGCTTAAAGACTCGACCCTACTCGACTCCATATTTATTAATTTTAAATTTAAGAAATTTGGGATTAATTTGATAATTTATGTAATTGAAAATACAAACACTGTCATCAAACCACTCAATCAGTGGTCGCCCCAGTAGAGTTGACTGGGCCGAGTTTTGTGCCAGCATCGAGTCAGACCTAGGACTGAGTAGAGTCGACCTAGTAGTTGAGTTGACTCGATTACTCATCCCTATTCAGCATCGATCGAGTCAGACCCAGGACCGAGTTTCCGAGCAACTCAGCTTGAAATCTGATGTAGAGCGGGTCACGGACACTTTTATGTCCAATATGGACCAGAGAAGGCTCGATTAGAGGCGGAAGTGATTAAGACTGTCAAAACCCTAAAATAGGCATGTCTCGCAAACTGAAATGAGTTATTTGACATACCATATGTGATTTTAGGTAGGAGAAGCTACTTTAGCATCCTAGCCCTCTATGCCGGGTTGCCCACACTGAATTTGTGAGATTCCATAAGATTGACAGTTAAAAATCCTTTTTAATTTCATTTTTACTATTTATAGTAAGTTTTAGTTTAATTATAACTCTTCATACTTTGAGTTTTAGGAGTTGTGCCCAACATGAGAAGGGATTAAAAATATTTAGGAGAATAATGTGATTAGGCCAAATAGGACACTTACTATTTTTGGCCAAAAACCATGAAGTTTAGTAGAAATCATGACCATCTATAAATAATAAGTATACTATTTATAGTAAGTCACAAATATTAGAGAGTTCGAGTTGGAGTGTGATTCTGAAACTTCTTCGTAAATTTGGTATCACTATTTAAAAGGTTGTAAACCGTTTTTATTATCAATTAGTCTATTTTTGAGTTTATTAAAAATTATTTCTATTTTTTTTTCTATTTTCCTCATGGATTCTAGGAACATCTTTGAGGAGTCCAGAGAAGCTCCGTAGGTTCGGATGTTGATCGACCTCATCTTGTTTCATCCTTCTGTTAAAATCTCTCTGAATCAAGTTGACTCAGCCAAGTTTTGTGTCGATCGAGGAAATTCTAGAACTATGCAGCACACATGGAAAACGAGTGGATATTTTAAAGAACTATATATATTAGAACATTCAACATATATACAAGATTCAACTCTATTGAACAAAAAGCTCCATCGGGGGAAGACGCTATCGATACTATGTCAATTCAAGAATGAATGAAAAGTCCAGGTCTCAGATTAAACTGCCCTGGGTCTTCGAAGCTAAGCTTATGACACAAATAGTTGTTGATCTTTTCTCTCTAATTTTAATATTCCTTATAGCATAACCAGTTGAACATCTTTTCTCTTTAATTTAATATTTATTTATTATTTATCTTCTCTAAAAACTCGGGTCTCATTCATTTAATATAACTTTGACTGTTTAAAAATCTTTTACTAATTCATACACGAGGTTTCCTATAATACATCCAGACTTATTGCAATAGGATGAATCGGTACTTTAACCGTTCGATTTGAGTTATATTCTATGACCCAAACACGTTTATATGATGAGCCTCACCCAAAAACTCTTGAGATTGAAATATCTCAATCTTTGATCATTCAAAGGGTAGGGAGAGTATCTCTGCAGAAAGATTAGAGAAATGATTGAAGGGTTAACATATTCCTATCTAAGAGCTATTTTTATTTTTTATTTTATCATCCCCCATCGAAGGTGAAGCCCATCGTATAAAAGGATTAGATCATTGAAAGATGACCCCATATTCAAAAGATAAGATGCTAATGTATCATATAGCAATACGTCAGGATGTAGCCGACCTCTTTAAACATTCATACAATAAACTAAGTTAATAGCTTGAGGCAGGTGCCAATGGTCTTAAATGAAAGGTTTTATAATAAGGTCGTGAGTTACAAGGTGCCCCTCATTTGAGCTGGTGGAACTTGTGTCACAGATCCCCTTGATAGAAAGCACACATGTTAGAGATATGAGCCATTCATTAGGTAAGGCACGTCCAGAACATGGCATGGACCAAAAATAATATTAGTAGAAAAATATATAGTTGAAAAAAATAAAATAAAATGAAAATCTCCTACCTTTCAAAATCAACATATAAAAGTGTGTGGATCCCTTGATGAATGTATAATCCTAAATTTTGGTCCATAGTACCTTAGTGTGTTCTACCTTATGAATGGCTTGGATCAATATTGAAACATGCACCCTCCTCTTGAATCCATAAACATGTGTGCTGCCACTTCACATGAGGAACCCTGATTGAATCAGGACCCTTGAATGTATGATGTTCCATATTAGTGATATAACGGGAGTATTTGTCATTTCAATCATAAACAGGGGGATTTGGGAGTGGTTGGTTTCAATTTCACACCTTATTTCAAACCTAGCATAGATAATCTAATCATTTCGACCAATCGGTTGTTTCAGATCAGAATTTTCTTTCTTTACAAGTTTTAAAGATAACTAGACTAAGTAAATCATCTTTGTCGGATCAGAATTTTCTCTTTTTGCCAGTTTAAAGATGATTAGACTAAGTAAATCGTCTTCATGTGACTAGTTCAAATTCCCAAATACATAAGTAGTCAATCTGAAGAAAGCTTGAAGGAATATTTCTACAGCTAAAATTATCAAGGAATCTCTTTCTAATAGTAGAAAATGGGAGTCACGAAATGTAAGGATTTTCTTTAGAATATTACATTGAAAAAAGAAAAAAAGAAAAAAAGATCTGTGGAGTTGAAGTCATGGGCTCAATCATAGCCGAAAGTCTACAACAAGGTTGACCCATTTGAATTGGCTAAGCCAATGGTTAGTGGTCTCACAGGCTTTCAAGTGTAAACATTAAATGGTTTTGGTCGACTCTTGGCGTGTTTAACGCCGAAATTGGCGAAAGCCAGTGGTACTGGTAACACCCTAACCTTATGATGGTAACGGGTAGATATGAGATCCACTGATGTGTTCATGGAATCCATTCCATCCATCATATAAGTCACCTCGGAAAGAACCCAAGTACCGAAATTCAGCCCCATCTAAAACTTAGATGCATCACAACACATGGCTCATTTTGAGAGGGCACACCCCCTATTAATTATCATGGGCCCACAATGCTGTTTACATGTAATCAAGGTCGTTTAAGTCCTTTATCCAGTCCAGATGAAGGGCTAGGCAAAAATTTAGGCCTTTTCGAGGACTGAAGTGACCCCTATGAAATTCAAGGGAGACGTAGTCATCGATTGGGTTGAATTTTGGGTCCTAGACTTTTAGGGTTTTTTGAGGTGAGACATCATATAAATGGGTAGAATTGTGTGCATACATGACTTGAGGCCCACGACTTTGGTGCCACCATAAAGATAATACCAAGAGTAGGATGTATGATGAGTGATTAATGCAGGAGTACTTTCACACGTGACCTAACCCATGGATGTGGGATTTTAAAGGGCATTTTCACACCCGACCTAACCCATGGATGTGGGATTTTAGAGCAAGGGGCATTTTTATACTCGACCTAACCCCTGTCATCCATCAGGATATTTTGCTACTCCTTGATTTCGATACCATGTCAAATCACCACTTTCTCTAAAAGCTTAAGCTTTTTAAAGACCGCGTGTAAATATTTATTGAGAGACTTTAACATCCCATGTATTTTCGTATGTCAAAGGCTACCAAATTATGACCTGAGGTACTTTGCAACCAATCCAACCCTTCATCAAGTGGACATGAGGCGTGCTGGCCATATACAACTATTGAAGAAGGTGACCACACCATACTGTGCCTACACTAGATAATTCTCATATCTAGTCAGTCAAATCTGTCACTAAAATTTTCTAGGCCCCTTTGGATGCTTGTGGTTGGAATACATTTGAATCCAAGTTACATAGATAGAATTGATGTGAATTGAAATCTCCAGTTATTTTGAAAGCCTAGAATTGGATTGCATTAAGTAGAGCAGTTTTAATACCCCAAGTTAAAATATATGTGACATTTGATGTAATAATCGTAATTAGTCCGTTGAAATATATACTTTGCAAAAAATAAGATATTTTAAGCCTCAAGTAAGCCATAAAAGTGGGACATTTCCGAAAATTAGACTATTTCTATCATTTGCATATGATTCTTAGCCTTTTTTGAGGATTTCAATTTATATAATTTTGATGTATTTCATTTCACATTAATTCTAATTACGAGTGCTTACCATTAGCCAAATGATCCTTTTTGCCCATGTGCATTCATTTCATCGATCACAACCCTTTATCATCAACCAAATGATGTCCGTTTGGTTTTTTCAAAATGGATAATGATTACTTGCTACTATAATTATGAGGTAATGTCACTTACATTAAACTGCACTGATTGCATTCTACCATTATTTATTTTATACATGAATTTTGATAAAAATAATTTTGTTTTTTATATAAAAAAGTAATGTTCACCATGTGTGGCCGAGTATGATCATGCCTATTCTTGCCCATTGATTGGGCAGCTTCTATTTCTCTTAGTTTTATCTTTTTTTCTTTCCTAACTTAGAGTGTGGGTGTTTTTTTTTAAATAAAATTATTAGCTTGTTAGTACACACCACTGTCAATATGCACTCTTCTGTTAGCCACCCCTACTAGGGAATCGATATCGAGACCTCAGTGTTGAAACGAGGTATCTTAACTCAGTCTACGGCCGCTTGAGCTATGGACCATGTGTTGAGAGTGTGGGTGCTTGATTCCTTACCTAAGGTAGGGTTTTTTTTTTTTTTTTAGAAAAAAAAATTATATTTTTGTTTTATGGGCTTTGCTCTCCTTTTTTGTACCTTGCCTTTGGTAATAATAAGAGAGTAAATATTTTCTTGCTTTAAAAAGATGTAGTGATTATGATTTTTTATTTACTTTGTTAGTTTATTTTATTTTTAATTTTATGAGTTTTTATTAAACAAACACTCTAAAATAATAATGATAGCATTTACTTTTAATTACACTGTAAATTAGAAAACCCAACGGGCTCAAAGGATACCTTCGTAGAATTTTGTGACGGGCACTATTGTGTAATGGAAGGACCGTGACCACTCTGGTCAATTGACCTTCTTCTTCTTTCATTTTAGCCTATGACTTATGAGACAGGTGGACGGTGTAGATCAGTTATTTAGATGGTCACTGTTCGAGAACCGATGCTATAGGGAGCATATAACTTGTAATGTTCCAGGGCACGGGGTGGATTTCCTGCCAAAGCCTTTCTCATGAAGTTCCTACAATGAGAACCTAGGTGGGGCCACTGTGATATCTGTGAGAAATCTATTCTGTGGATCTATTATGTGAGCTCATTTTAGTACACGAGACTAAAAATGAGCTGGATCCGCTATTCAAGCGGGCCCAAAAAGTGAGGATTGAACTTCCACAATTGAAATATTTATGGGGCCATGGAAGTTTTGAATCAGGCTAATATTTGTGTTTTATGTTCATCCCAGTAGTAATGAGTTATAAACGATACAGATGGCATGTAAATATCACTGTTGACCCTGGGACGTCTCAAGGTAGAAATTTTCCTACCCAACTTTTCCTTTAGTGCGCTCACTTGAGTTTTGGATCCTATTCACTTTTGATTTAAGTCCTAAATGAGATAAAAAACAGATGGACGGGTAGATTTCTTACAAACATCACGGTGGACCCACGTAGGTTACCAAAGTAGGAACTTGGTACCAAAAGCCTTTAGCAGGAAATCCGCGTTCCTGCGGAAGCACTTCACATGGGAAGTGGAACTGAGTAACTGGTACCTTGGCGTGTAAACTCTGTGGGGTTCACCATTTATGCAGTCCATCTATTTTATTAGATAAATGACATGGGTTCAAAATTAAGATATGGATCCCAACAGAGATGAACTTTTACATTGCAAAATTCTTGAGTGTCACCTTATATTTGTGTTTTATCCTTCATCCATGTCTTTGTGATATTATTAACAGCTTGGATGACAAATAGACATCGCTGTAAGTTCTAGGAAGGTTTCAACGGTGGAAATCATTATTCCCACTGTTTCCTGTCTTATGATCTACTTGAGAGTTGGATATGCTTCAACTTTGGGCTCAACCCCTTAAATGAGCTGAAAAAACATATGGATGGTGCAGATAAACCACTTATTTTCACGGTGGGCCCAACTGAGTTTACTCAGTACGATAAGAGCATACTGAGTAACTCAGTAGGCAATCCGATTCCCTTCACATGAACCTAAGTGGATCCCACAGAGATATTCCTGAGAAATCTACCCGTTTATCCATTCTGTGAGCTTATTTTAGGACATGATGCTAAAAATGAGCCTTATCCAACACTCAAGCTGGCTGAAAAAGTGAGGATTGAACGCCCACGGTTGAAATATTGGTTGAGACAGAAGTTTTATCAGGCTAATATTTTTGTTTTCTGAACAAGCGTCCGACCCACAGGTCTGCAGCTAGGAACGGGCAGGATCATTGAGTGGCCACCATGATGTATGGATCTTATCTACAATGTCCATCCATTTTTTCCTATCATTTAAGGTATAAAAGCATAAATAATGCAAATCCAAGGATTAAGTGGACCACACCACACGAAGCAGTGGTGATAATGATTCGCACTATTGAAACTTTTTTAGGGCTACCGTGATGTTTTTGCTATCCAACCTATTCATAAAGTTACATGGAAGAGAAAACACAAATATCAGCACCATCCAAAACTTCTATGGCCCTCAGGAAGTTTTCAATGGTACGAGTTTAATCCCCCTTGTGTAGTTCGCTTGAACCTAAGATCTTCCTCATTTTAAAGCTTATATCCTAGAATGATACAAAAAAATAGATGGACAATATGAATAAGATCCATACATCATGGTGTCCGCTCAAAGCTCCTGCCGGTTCCCAGCTAGAGACGGGTGGGGTAGGTTCCTGCAGTGCTTTGAGAATATCATCATCTCTCAACAATGATCGACTTCCTCTCCAAAGGCTTCAAATGATACGATGGACGGTGTGGATAAGACCCATACATCACAGTGGCCACTCAAAGCTCCTGCCCGTTCCCAGCTGAAGACAGGAAGGGGTAGGTTCTTGCGGTGCTCCGAGAGTATCATAATTTTTCGGCAACAATCAACTTCCTCTCCAAAGGCTTCAAATGATACGATGACGGTGTGAATGAGACCCATACATCACGGTGGTCACTCAAAGCTCTTGCCCGTTCCCAACTATTGACAGGCAGGGGTAGGTTCTTGCAGTGCTCCGAGAGTATCATCATTTCTCAACAGTCAATTTCCTCTCCAAAGGCTTTAAATGGTCCGATGGACGATGGACGGTGTGAATAAGACCCATACATCCCGGTGGCCACTCAAAGCTCCTTGCCGTTCCCAATTGGAGGTGGGCAGGGATAGGGTCTTGTATTGCTCCGGGAGTATCATTATTTCTCAGCAGCGGCCAATTTCCTCTCCAAAAGCTTTAAATGGTACAATGGACGGTGTGGATAAGACCTGTACATCAGGGTGGGCACTCAAAACTCTTGCCCATTCCCAGGTACTTCAAATGGCAGGATGGACGGTGCAGATAAGACCCATACATCACGGTGGCCACTCAAAGCTCCTGTCCGTTCGAAGACAGGTGGGGGTAGGCTCTTGCAGTGCTCCCAGGATATCATCATTTCTTATCAAGGGTCAATTTTCTCTCAGAATGTTTCAAATGGTACTATGGACGTGACTTGAGTTGGGCCAGAGCCCGGGTATTCCCTGTAGCTGTACAACAGTGCCACTTGTGAAGCGTTGAGCTCCCTTGAGTTGAGATGCATGAATGTTTCCGTAGTCTACATTTACACATCAGATTCATTTCATCGCCCTTTTCTCACGTGGTCCGCCACACACCGACCCCAACTCTTTCCACAACACCATTTATGTCATTGCTTTTATGATGACGAGAAATGTATGGTGGTTAACAAGGGAATCTCTAATGACTTAATGCTGCAAGATTTGACTCGTGTACTTGCTCTTGAAAGATTAGGCCGAAGGAGATTGCATGGAATAGGTGGACATCGAGTCGAGTCTTACGGGGTTAGGTCCAACTCGACTGAATTTAGTTTTCCCAACTCCATGGTCCGAACTCGATTCGACTCAGGATCCAGTCCAGCAGGCCTGACTCGATACAAACCAAATCTTGATTGGGTTGATCCGAACTGAATTCGACTCGGTAAGAGAAACTGAGTGGGATCGAGTTGGGTATGATTCGGATCGGGCCACCAGCGAGGTCGAGTCAGGCGGTACACTAGTGAGGTCGAGCCAGGATGGGCCACTAGCGAGGTTTAGTCAAGGCAGACCACCATACCCTAAAACGATCTCTCCAAATGAATGAATGGTGTGGATACAACACATACATCATAGTGGGGCCCAAAGAAAATAATGACATCACTTGAGTAGCTAATTTGCGTCCGTTCAGAGCCGGGGCGGGCCACGATCGAGGTCCCGATCTCGGTCGGACCACCAACGGCCTGCACTTGAGCTCTCGAGCCAGGCCGAACCACCAACGACTGCACCTGAGCTCCCGAGCCAGGGCGGGCCACCAACGACTTGTACCCGAGATCCCGAGCCCGAAGAAACATAAAAAAACTTTAAAAATAAACATACCTGATGAATGGATGAGAATGACCGGTAAAGATCGGGTGCTGGGCTGCTAGCTGGCCTAGATTCTGATCGGGTTCGGTGCGGCGCAGGTGCGGGTAGGGTTAGGGTAGATAAAATGGTAAAGGTAAAAAAAAATAAAAAGTTTAATTTATACTACCCGATTTCGGTCCGAGTCGAGTTTCGGATTGGATCAGATCCGACTGGATTGGATTTCGGATCGGGTTACTACGTAACCCGAACTCGACTCATTCGGGATTCGGATTAGGTTGGGTCTACTCGATCCGAACCCAACCCTGCCATTCAGTTCGGGTTAAGTCGGACAAGTCGGATCCGACGGATCGAGTCGGGTCCTACCCAGCTCTAACCACACACTAGCTATCTAGTTGGTGTATTGACATCAACAAGTTCTGTGGGTCCCATCATGAGGTATGTGTTATATCCAAACTGTCTATTCATTTGGCGAGTTTGTCGTAAGGCTTGAGCTGAAAAATAATACAGATCTAAAGATAAAGTGGACCACACTGCAAAAAGCAGTGGAGGATTAAACGTGTACCATTGAAACCCTTTCTGGGGTCACAGAAGTTTTGGATCAAAATGATATTTGTTTTTCTTCTTCATCTAGGTCTTTTTGACCTTATGAACAGATTGGATGGAAAATAAATGTTATGGTGGGCCCTATAAATGTTTTAACGGAGAAAATCATTATCCCTGCTGCTATTTTTGGTGTGGTCCATTTGAGATTTTGATATGATTCATTTTTTGGTTTATGCTCTAAAATGATATCTAAAAATGGATGAATAGTGTGGATGTAATAAATACATCATTTTGGGGCTATTTAACTTTGATCTCTTTTGAACTATTTGGTACAACTCGGAGCTCGACTCTCATCTTCGTGCGACACGTACCTACACCAGCTATATTGCTATCCCGCCCGTCTCTAGCCACAAACTGGCAGTTTTGCAGGTGGGCCACTTGTCCATTCCTTCTTTCATATCATTTTAAGATATGTTCATAAAAATAAGGTAGATCACATGCCAAGTGAACTACACCAAAGATGACTCTTGCATTAATGCCTTTAATGTTTTGTGCATTTAATGCGATACAAGCTTATTAATTGGTGTGGTCCACTTGAGCATTGGATCTGCTTTATTTTTATGCATATATCTTTAAATGGGCTAAGAGAAGGGATGGACAGTGTGGATAAAATGATACATCACGGTGGGCTGTTGAGGGTCAAATATTGCATATCAGACCCCGATTATTGCCAGATTTCGCGTACACGATAATGCTTAATGGAGTATTTTAATCGTGATTTTGTTGTAGGATGTAATAAGGAGCTTTGATTGAAAAAGAGTCTTAAAAGCACGGGTTTGACGATCCAAAGTCACCAGAGCAAGGGACGGACTCCAAAGGACCAAGATCAGTGGATTTACAGATCCCTAGAATCATGGCCCGAGAAACCAAAGCTCAAGTGGCCTGAAAAACGTCCAGAATACAAGATCACAGGGTTTCCACCATCTGATCGTCTCGAAACATCATACAGGGGCTGAGGAACATAAAGTAACCGTACACGTCAAATTTCAACCATTGGATCCTCGTGGAAATAGCTTAATCATCCCCTTTGGGGCCCATCTGATATCCGGATATGCTTCAACTTCGGATTCAACGCGTTAAATGCGGTGACACAACAGATGGTCGGATGACGGTACCCTTCCTAACCTTCATACATTGATTGGTTGGTAATTAGTTTAATTCTGTTGTTTGCTTTGTCTCCTGTGCATGGTTTGGTGATGGAATCCATTCTAATTCATATACCTTTCATCTTTTCAAAACTACATCGAGTCGATTCAGTTAATTTCCATGATTTTTGATACTGTGCATAAGATCTCTCGATCTCTACAAGTGGATCCTCAATCCCTAGTTTCTACCTAATTTCTTGAGTTTTAGATTATTATTTCACCATTATTCCTCACATCATAATTGGTTTATTATGGATTGAGTTTATTACTACATCACAACCCTGCACTTGGGGAGTGAACATGGGCCAGCACATAGAACTGCCCATTCAGGGCTAGAGATAGGCGGGGTAAGACGCAATTCGCGTCCAATTGAATTGCCTACTAAATAATACATTTTATCATACTGAGTAAATTTGGTTGGGCCCACTATAAATGAATGTGGTTTATCCGTGCTGTTTATTTGTTTTTCCAACCCATTTTAAAAAATGAGCCCAAAATTAAAGCATATCCAAAGCTCAAGTGAAATATACCACAGTGGAAATAATAATTTCCACCATTGAAACCTTCCTAAGGCCTATAGTGATGTTTATTTATTATCATTTGTAAGATCATATAGACATGAATGAAGTGAAAACACAAATATTAGCTTGATCCCGAACTTTTGTGGCCCATAAAAACTTTTCAACAATAAATATTTAATCCACACCGATTCCTGTGGTGTGGTCCACTTGAGCTTTGGATATGCTTCATTTTTGGGATCAAGCTAAAAAATTATCTAATAAAATGGATGGACGGAGTGGATAAAATACATAAATAACAATAGACCTCACAAAGTTTACTCAGTATGCAATTTGCTTTGGATGAGGTGACAAAAGCAAGAATGAAATTGCAGACATTAGGTTAACATGAATTTTGGCTTTGTTTGAAAGTTGCTTGAATATCGAGTGGACTCGAATTGGATATTTAGCCACCAAAGTTGATATAAGAAGGAAGTAGTAGAATTTGACTAGATGGTGGTAGGTCATTGACGAAAATGCCCACAAAAAGTAGGTTTGAAAGTTGTCAGGTTCAAGGCCAATCAGTCCAATTCAATCCCGGTGTGGCTGTGCTGACTCCAATAAGGGACAACAATCAATCTGCATCCTGATCATCTACCATCTCTCCGGGATCTCTGTTATAGGATTTTCCTGGTTTAGCGTCAAATTCATGACGTGGACCAATGATTTTTAGGGTCTGGTCGGCGTAATATAGGATAATCATGCACATGGCCCAATTAAATCATGCCATGTCTGGTCACCATCGCCTTTCCATATAACAGCCCGGATTATGGGGGTGAGATCTAAGCTGTCTATCAGGTTAGTTCCATCGCTGAGATGACTTGGCCATAAAAATTGGGCCACTCAACTCAATACATGGGTTAGAGTTCAAAAAACAAATGGGTAGCGAAAAAACTCATCAGGTTTTTTGTATGCCCATGTAATGAATAGACCAGCCTTAGTTTTGGGTCCCACTTTTTGGATGACTTGGATCTTACATCCATATGCCACAGCTGAATACTGTAGAAACCTGGCTGGCTTGAAGAAGGTGGATCCCTCCCGGGTAAAAAAGGGGGAGATTTGATGGGGTTTTTTGCCCCGTGCTCGACTAGTCGTGAACCCTGCTCGACCGGTCGAGGGCTGGTACGACCAGTCGTGGGAGTCGAGTCGTAGGTCGACTCAAAGTCAGTGAGTTCGGACTATTTTTCTCGGGGTTCTCGGCCGGTCGTAGGTGATACCGGTCATGTGATACGGTCGTAGAGGCTAAGACCCCTCTGGACTTTTGCGATTTCCCTGCGGATTTGAGTCCTTTCGCAATTGGGATGCGGAAAGGAGTTTCCCAAAACTATAAAAGGGGTTGCCTAGGGTTTTCTAGGTATCACAAAATAGCAAGAGAGTTTCCTAAAGCTTTGCAAGAGGATTTGCTAAAGGGTTTAGGGCTATCAAAGGTGAGAGAGGGAGAAAGAGAGAGAAACATAGAAGGGAGATTGCGCTCGTGGAGGTTCTCTACTTTGCAATCTACATCTTAAGCGCATGTCCTCGTGTCGGTTAGATCTCTCCGTTTTCTCTATTCTCTTATTGTTTATCCACCTGCGTGAGTGAAGAAGATTGTAACGTTCTACTTCATAGTGGATTGTTGATCTGGACGAGGTCCCATGGTTTTTACCTCTTTGAGGGTTTTCCACGTAAAAATCTCTTGTGTGGTGCTGATTGATGCTTTGATTTAATTGCTTTATCCATAATTCTGGTTTGTTTCGGGAGGCTAGATCCTAAGGTTTGTGCAAGGCATCCCAACAAATACATGTGATGGTGTGTAGATGGTTTTCCTTATACACATACGTGTGGAGAAAGCGCAAGTCGAGTGGGAAGATTGGTGAGGACACCTCCAAGTGATCCCTCAGGCTCCTGGGCTGGACCCATCACGCATAATACTTAGGCACACACGCACACACACACACACATATATATATATATATATAGAGAGAGAGAGAGAGAGAGAGAGAGAGAGAGAGAGAGAGAGAGAGAGAGAGAGAGACTCAACTAAAATACTTTAGTTGTTGACTAGTGTAGAATCACAATTGAATAGTCCTTAAGCTAATAACCTCCATTTAGTAGTGTTAATTAATTCAATAATTAGAAAACTTCAAACAACCAGACTCGTCTCAATAAAATATCACCAAGACTCGCACAAATGCACCATTATTGAATACTCCACCATGACTGAGTCGACTCAGCTTCACTCGACAACACGCAACTTGACTCAGACTCACCAAGCTCGAAAATATTTAAATTGGGTTTAATTGCATCTATCTCCTTTCATTTATATGACAATTATACTTACCCTTCCATCAGTTTCATAGATTCATTGCAAATTTCCTAATGCAAGAAACCATTGTCTATTGGCCTAGTTATCCTTGAGCAAACGATTGTTTAATTTGTTAGATAATGTGCCATCTAGAAAACTTGTTTGATACACAAATTTTTATATTCATTAGATATTATTAATGATTATATGATGTGGATCAATATTGTGGATGTGATTGTATCGATCATGCATTTTATTATGGTAATGTAATACCTATTTTTTCTTGGTTTGGTCAATACTATAACACTTCATTTAGCACTCTGGAATTGAATGGAATTGGATGTGATTGGTCAATACTAAAGGAAGGAGTATGGGAATTGGTATACTTATGGCAGATATGAGAATTTCTTGTCTTAGGGCTGTCTTATAAATATGAGATTAGGTTACATATTAGTTACAACAAAAAACTATAATGCTATCTCTTATTAAAGAGCTAGCATTGATATGGGTCTAGTCAATTGATATAACAGTCCCAGAGTGGGTCTAGCATTCTCTTTCTATTTTGTGATTGAGTTTTAGTGTTATTTGGTTTCCTTTGTCTTCTTTATGATTTAAGTGGCATGGCCAATATTAAGATTTGTGGTTACGCATTTAGTTAGATATGATTGATTCAGATTTACTTTCACATTTACCCCTATCTTATGGTCAGCCGGTTGTTAATGTGTGTGAGGCCCTAGTGGTGTGGTTGTGCATGTCATCCAACTCATTCAACTGAATACCTCCACCATGAAAGTGACATGTCCCAAAAATCAAGCTACTCCAATCATTAGGTTGGTCACCAAGTGAATTTAGAGGTTTTTGAGTAGTTATTTACTATTTTTCTATGGTGTGGCTCACTTGATGATTGGATCAATAACTCTTTGGGCACCATCCTATCTAATGAATTTGTATCCAATGAGAGTATTTTAGTCATTTGGCATATGTTCTTGCAATGCCTGTAGCCTCTAATAGCAAAATTCTAATTTAAACTCCACATTTTTCAAAGAAAAATAAAACTCAGTTATAATTGATCATCAAACATTTAGGGCCAGTTTGGATACCACCAAAAAAGTTACCTTTTCTATTTACAGCAGTAGATAAGTAATATATTTGAGATAAATAAGTTTTCTTTATTATCAATTATAAGTAGATTTTTAAATTATCATTTAAAGTTACTTAACCACTTCAATTTAAAAAGTAGAAATCAAGATAAATTACTTAAGGCATAAGTAGCATATTTTAAGTAACTTACATCCAAACGCCCCCTTAAACTCCCGTATATTTCAAAGGATAGATAAAAAAAAAAAGAATAAAAAGAAAATCAATTTTCTTGGTTGGGCCAATCATATTAAATACATTCTTTTTTCAAAAACACATTTTGTTTAAAAAAAAAAAAAAAAAACCTCATTTTGGAGGCAATCATTGATAAAATGGAATAAAAAGTATAAATGTTAAGTAAATTAATTTCCTGAATGATTACTTGAAAAGGAAGAATTTAGAAGAGGTAAAGAACATCATATGACCATCTATATATTATCAATCATAAACATAGATATTCTAATTATTTTAATTAAAACTTCAATTTTTATGTTATTTATATATAAAATATATACAAATAAAAAGCCATTCTTTCACTCCATTTTTTGTGTCCAAACTGTTTCAGTATGAACTTTTATCTTTCAAACTTTATTGACCTTATTTTTAACAAATGAGATTGAATTGAACACAAGCATGTGGGGTACCCTCTTTTTCTCTCTCTTTCTCTTTTTTTAGCTGGATGCTGTTTTGCTGACTATGCATGCATCCATTAAAGGATACAAGAAGGAAAGTACATGCAATAACTGAACCAAAAAAGGTATGGTGAGTATAATTATCAAATGGCATTTCTCCCCATTATAAAAAATGATAAATGGCTGAGGGAAAGCAGCTGCAAGTAACCCCTTACCCCTTACCCCTTACCAACCTGTGGTATTTAAGACTAAAAAGTCTAGATAGAGTTAGCTCCTCAAGAGAGCTTTTAAATTGTAAAATCATGGTAGGTTGGAAACTAATATACTATTGAGGTTCATGTGTTCCTAGCTCTACTGGTTGCACCACGGGTTATAGTCCACCCACTGGATAACTTCTAACCTATTAAGCGCATGTGAAATCTAACTCTTCCAATAGGTTGAGCCCACCATGGAAAACAATATCTAGCCATTGATAAATAGTAAAATATTGAGTGTGGTCCACTGGATGGATGGATATGGTTTAATTTTGCATAAAGTGATCCTCATGATAGGGCCAACCTATTGGATGGATTGGATGTCACACACATACATAAAAGTTTGGGAATTATCCACAGGCAGCTTATAGTCCTACTAATTGGACTTGAGACCACGTTTGTAATATATTTATAAAAATCATTTCACGAGTCTTTTCAGCGGTTAGCCCTTCATTGTCGAAAGCGCGTTGCGTCCGGCAAGGTGTGTGTATCCTTGCCTGTGGAACCCTCCTTGATGTATATTCCTTACATCCACGCCGTCCATGCGTTTTGAAAACTCATTTTAGGTCAAGATATCAGAAATGAAGCTGATCCAGATTTTAGATGGACCACGCCACATGAAACAGTGGCGGTTGAGTACTCACCATTAAAAACTTATTGGGGACCACTAGAATGTTTGTCCGCCATCCAACCTGTAAATAAGGTCACAAAGACCTGGACTAAGGGACCGCCAAAATATCAGATTGATCCAAAACTTTCGTGGCCATAAAAAGATTTTAATGGCAAATCATCAGTATTTTCTGTGGTGTGGTTCATCTAAAATTTGAATCTGCTTCATTTTTTAGGTCGCCCTAAAATGAGCTATGGGAGCTTATGGACGGCCTGGATGTTAGAAAAATATATTAAAGTGAGCCCCATAGATCCACCCAAGCTGCACCCATTGCATCCCTCAGTAGGGACTCTTTGGGGCCCACCGTGATCTGTGGATTGCCTCCATCCATTTTTCTAAATCATTTTAGGGTATAAGCCCAAAATTGAGGCTCAAGTGGATCACCATGGGAATTGAAGGCCCACCATTGAAGCATTAGGAGTATTGGCCAAGATGATATTTGTGTAAAATAATAGGGTGAAGGGATGAGTCCGTATGATGCTTTTAGGTTTTTGGCTGGGCGAAAACTTTTTACAGGTGAGTAGACATTTTAGGGTTCGGCACCTGCTTAAAAGACCAAAAAACCCCTTAACTGTTAGGGTAAGCACATGAAAAAGGAAAGGTATTCTGGTCTTTTTGAGTTCAGCCGTACAACCTAGGTCTAGTTTACAAATTAAGGTTTGCTTGCAGCGAGTAAACTTGGTGGGTGATACCTGAGGTCTATACACCTCAAGAACCCTGTTTGTGTTTTCACTCAATCTGTTTTGTTGATCTCAACTGTTCATTATTGCGTGCTATTGATTTGGAGTTTTGGACAATCAGATCGTTGTAATTCTTGCAACATTCCCTTCCAAAAGAATGCTAGACTGAACGAACAGTTGAGATCTCCAATTAGACTGCCCTAGGCTTACAAACCACGTAGTTGTATCCTTACTCTTGCTCCGGTGGTAGACTCTCGGGAGTTTCAACACCCGGTGACGGGTTCATAGGTGGTGAAATTCCACAAGCGTGAGTATGTGGGGGTGTGTGTGCATGTGCCAAAAAAAAGAAAAAAAAACCACATAGTTGTATCATAAGCCTCTAGTACAACTAGTTATATTAGATCCTTTCCCTCATTTTAATATTCATCTATTTTTCGTTTCTATCAGGTCAGCTCTCTTCATTCATTTAATAACTCGCACGATTTATACGCTTCATTGAGTGATACCATTATTCCTTAAACAATCAATTAAATTAATAAAATGAGGCGGGTCCAACAGAAGAGGTTTTTTTTAAAAAAATTATGAATCCGGATCTCTTGCCACAAGTACATTTTTCCTATTTTCTTACATTGTCCACATCATCGTTGACGTTGTTAGCACTACTGTATTAAATATAATAAGTGATGATGTGGCTAAATCACATTGCAACAAACAGATTTTTCCTGTTTAGGGAAGCGAAAGATCGGGATTCTTTTATCATATGATGTTTCCGTTCCTTAAAACATCTGAAACGGTAAATTTGTCATTTTGATTATCGACATGATTACTTGAGAAGGATATGGGGTGCAGATGATTTAGATTGTACCAAGGGCTCATTTGACCTCACATGACAACTAGTGGGCCTGGGTCCAAAAGTTATATCCAGGGAACTTGTCTAGTTCCAAAGGTTCAACCCATATTATTAAATTGATTGGGCTTAATCAACCTACTTGGCCTAAGCTTGGACTTTAGTTTTTAAATCAGTTCAATTTGAATAATACTAAAATTGACCTGATTCACACCTATACTCATACCCCACCTAGACCCAAGCAAAAGTGGCTATTTAGGAGTGAGCTTTTGGTTTTCTTTTGAGCTAGATTAAAACATACTTCACAACCTTTTTCAAAAACCTGATTACCATTTACAACTTGTGATAATTTGGACCTTGCAAATCATAACCCCAATCTTCAATAGGGAATATGCCAAGAATCACACTAATTGGATTACTATAACCATTTCATTCTACCTCTTGAAATTAAATTGCTAGCCATTTTATTTTTTATCATCTAATTATAATAACCATTACTAATTGGATGTTATGGAGAATTATTTAGTGGGAAAATTCAATTGTAATTGCCATATCCAACTTAGACTTGACCTGAAAAGGACATAAAGCTGACCATTAAATTACTGAGATGATTGTTATTAAGTTTAACTAACCTAGGCCTAGCCCAACTGGGTCTCGAATTTCAACTCGGGATGTAAATAGGCAATATAGTTCATTTGCACTAGGCTGATTATGCATTGTCATATATATATATATATATATATATTGTGACCTGTTTTAAAGATGTGAACCTTGATGCATTGGGTCACAACTCCTTTATCCCTAGGATACAACAACTCTCGGATCAATTGATAAATAGCTCGGATCAATTGCACATTTAGATCACAGCTCCTAAACTTAGATCTGCTACTAGAGATTTGCCCACTAAGAAAGAAGAAAAGAAATAGAAAAGAGAGTAGTGCAATTATGAACAAACCCAATAAATAAAAATACCAAGAAGCCATCTTGCTAAGGAAGCTAGCTGGGACACATGGCACTCATTGGTTGGCCATAGGCAAGGTGCATCAGCAATCAGTGAATAGTGGCTTATAACTATCTTCTACCAAGAAAATAATATTTTTACAAAAGGACCTCATATGACAAATCACACTGGACCATGCCACAACTACAACTGCGGCTCAGCTCAGCATGCATCTATGTGAGATTGGCATAAATATTTTACTCTAGTTCACACTATAAACCTATAGTAAAAGATTTCAATATAAAGACTTTCCAAACTCTCTCCCTATCCAATATGAAGCAAAAACACATAATCTAAAAAAGGCAGAAAGATATAGGTCTTTCCTATGTTTTAAATCAACTAACTTAACAATCTCTAAAATTTAAAATATAAAAAAATAAAGAAAAAATAACTTAAAGATTTAAAGAAAGTAGGAAAATTAGCGAAATGAGATACATTAACAGAGGTATTTAGAGATTTAGACCTTGCCTAGTGTAAACATATTTAATTTGCCAGTCTTGATACATTAACAGAGGTATTCCTGATACATCACATACAAAACATTTCCAAGCAACTCTAAATCCTTATATAGCTAGAATGTTATGGCCATGTGATATATCTAAGTTTTATGAGAGTCCTAGAGAATGTCCCAAATCTCATGAGAAGCGACTCCACTTCCACACTTATATAGGTGAGCCGATCAAGAATACCCGTAGTTATAATTCCACTGTATTACAACTATGGAGCTTATTAAGGACATAATCCAACCTCTCTTACTGTAAGTCACAACATGACTATACGATAGTGTAGATACCTCACCCTCAGGAAGACAGATCGCCGGTTGTTTATCAACGAACGACCACCTAGTGCCGTAAATCTTGCGTCAGGATTTCTTGGTAGATTTCTGACAGATTCTGTATGAAAGAATTTTGTCAAGTGTCCGTCGGTCGCCCATCAGCTGACAGATTTCAAGCCTATATAAACAGGCATTCACCCTCTATTCAGGGAGAGACAGAAATGACAAAAGAAATATTATAACAAATTTCAGATTTTTTTTTTGGGCCTCTCTTCCCCAACAACGATGATGTTCTGCCACCTAGGGTTTGCTTCGTTAATCATACCTACACCTAGGTTCTGCCTCAACCACCGAACCTTGTCACATCAAGAGTAGAGTCAGGATTAGGGATGTCCAATGATCCCTTTTCTAATACAAGAAAAAGGTGTTTGACTTTCCTTTTCCCTTTCTTACATCTCAATTAAGCTCAGAATGCGGTCCATTCCGCACATTTCATTACAAGCTAACCCTACTTCTTGTTCATCTTTTCTTGACTGCATTTCCTTTCGATTGCTTTATTTTATTCCGTTCGCCTTCCCTAGGCCTCAGCTATGTGAAGTAAGGCTAGGATCTTTTATTCTCCCTGCACATTTTAATTTATTATGTTTGCATGCCAATTGTCTTTTGACTTTGTGAAGTAAGGCTAGGATTTATTTACTTCTTTTTTCCGCTTGCCCGACCGTCTTGTAGGGTTATGTTAAGCATGACTATATGACTAATATTTCTTACAGATATATGATTTTTCTGAAAACTGCGCGTCCCTTAAAGTAGAGATAACATGTGAGTGCAGGCGAGAGAAGATGCCTAATCCCTTCTTCTCTCGTAACTGAGACCCTTACCTAGATCTCCAGAATCGTAGGCCAATCACAAGATTCATTTAGGTCAAAGGATTTTCAAAATTCTTCCGCCTTGCCAGGCGAGTTTATGGCCCTGGCCGAACGTGAACTATTACTTTTCCAAATCGGCTAGTGGCGACTCCAACCATTTTAAATGTATTATTCTGGCCATCTGGGAAAGGTATTGCATGGCCAAGGAAGCCAAGATGATCTAAACAAAACCTATACATAGGATCGTTAATGCCCCAAAAAGATCAACCGCACATAACAACAAAAGCACCATCCCATGAAAGGCAATCTTCCACCGCGTCGCACATCCAGCACTGCATGCACGCCCATCAAGGGAAGGGCGTTCACAGAATGACAACTCCACTGGGAACTTGGTAGTGCATACCATTCTAAAGTCCAACTCGAAACAAGGAACATGCAATCTTCAAGGAAATCTCTGGGGAAATCATGATATCTTGAACACTAACATCCAATGTATAATAGCCTAACACTAATTGACTAAGTTGCTAACAATCAATGCATATTGGTCTTAATAACTAAACTAAAGTTCTAACCTTCCTGTCATATACTGGTCCAATTTCGTTTCTTCAAGCATCGGACATTCCAATCCCGTACTGGTCCATTTACTTTTCTACAAGCATCTGAAATTTTAGTCTCATATTAGTCCATCTATTTTTCTGCAAGCATTCTGGATTCTAGTTTTGCACGGGTACCTTTACTTTCTTGCAAACATTCTGCATTCTAGTTTTGTACTGGTCCATTTACCTTCCTGCAAGCATATTGCATTCTAGTCCATACTAGTCCTTCATCTTTTCTTAATTATATATTCCAGCGTGCATTGGTCCCCTTATTTGCTAACCCCTATAGGCCACATCTCATTTCTCTTCTTAGAAAAATAGGAGGCAAAGAGAAAAACGGACAAAGGAAAATGTAAGATAATCAGTCATCATTGCGCCTAAAGGTAGCTTGCGGGTCCTCTACCCCCTGCAGTCAACACCAACATACCCCAAAGGTAAGATAATCAATCCCATGGACGGTGCTCTAGGAAATTTACTTTTAACAATGTCAGCTTTCGAAGTAGCGCAACGAGAGAATCAGCAAGTCATGCAAGGGCTATAGATTGCCATCGACCACATGACGGACCGCATGACAGAGGCCATAGGGCAACTCCGTGTTCATGGCAGTGATTTGCCACTAGCAGGTGCAGGAATTCGTAATCGCACTAATTGTAGGATAGTGTCGGCGATGAACCAAAGAATCATTCCTGAAGAGGGAGGATCCAGCGATAAGGAGGTCAACGACATGATCCTCCAATATCCCAAACAAGGCGGTGATCAAGCAGATCAGGTAGATCAAGAGTTTAGGATGAAGGTCGATATCCCTAGCTTCAATGACCAACTTCACATTGAGGATTTCCTCGATTAGCTTTTTAAAGTTGAGCAATTCTTCGACTATATGAAAATCCCTAAAGTGAAAAAGGTCAAACTTATGGCATACAAGTTCAAGGGTGGAGCTTCAGCTTGGTGGACGCAACTACAACTTGAACAAACGAGACAGACGAAAGCACAAATTCGCACATGACATTAGATGAAGCAACTACTACAGGCGCAATTCCTCCCTAGCGACTATGATCGGCTACTATTCGAACAATACCAGAATTGTCAATAGGGTAGTCGGTCGGTGAAAGATTAAGCAAAAGAATTCTACCACTTGGTGGCGTGTAATGATTTGGTCGAGACTGAATCACAACAAATCGCCCTATTCAACAGTGGATTGTGTATGACAATCTAGGATCGGGTCCAGATGCAATCTGTCTGTACGATGAATGATGCAATCAAGTTGGCTACCCAAGTGAAAGCACAACTTGAACACCCCAACCCATGGACTTATTCTACCACCAGGGTCACCGTGATGGTCCATATCAGGGAGCTTCAGGGCCTAAAGGAAAAGAACCTGTGGGATCACGCACTCAATCTCCTACACCCGCGAACCGAGATTAGGGAAGTGGGCGAGTTAGGCCCCAAAGGGATGTAACAAATGCTGCTGGTCCAAGAAGGATCTTGAACCCCTATGGTTGGCCAAGGCTTGACCATTGTTATCGTTGTGGCCAACCGGATCACCTATTAAATACTTGCCCCTAACGATAAGTGGCGAAGCTCGCCATCAATGATGGTAGTGCTGAGAACGCTGATGATGACCTAAATGTTGAGGAAATGAAGGACGCTACAGAGGACGAGGAAGATGAGATAGGTTGGGTTCAGAAGGATCATGGTGAGTTGCTCATCAAAAGGCGACTATTGTATGCGCCAAGGAAAGAGGTACACCCACAAGGACTAACAACTTCCGAACTAGGTGTACGGTGAATAAAAAAGTCTTTGATTTGATCATCGACAGTGGGAGAAGCGAGAACATCATCTCCAGGGTAATGGTGAAAAAATTATAATTAAAAACATAGCATCATCCCTCCCCATATATGATTGGTTGGATTAAGAAAGTCAATGAGACAAAAGTAACTAAACAATGCACCATATCCTTTTTAATTAACAAATTTATAAAGATGAAGTAGTATGCGATATAGTTGACATGGAAGCATGTCACATACTACTCAGTCGACAATGACAATCTGACCGTGACACCACTCATAAAGGGTAAGATAATGTGTATATTTTCGTTTAGCATGACCGAAAAATCATATTGGCCCTTATGGCTTCAGAGGAGTCACCTGAAATTTCTAAAGTGGAGGGCCATTTTCTCTTAACCATATGGGACTTCGTGGAGGAATTCAAAGAAACAGGATAGACCTATGCATTCATTGTAAAGGGGAAAGAACTCGATCCCATTATGATCCCTAAGAAACTAAAACCCTTGCTACATGAATTCAAAGAAATTTGGCCCGATGACCTTCTTGATGGGTTGCTTCCCATTCGCAATATTCAGTACCATACTTGTCCCTGGGTCTAGCTTACCCAATTGTCCTCACTATCGGATGAGTCTAAAAGAGCGCGATATTTTACAAGGGTAAGTGGATGAACTGATCCATAAGGGTCTTATCCGAGAAAACATGAGCTCATGCGCCATACTGGCTCTATTAACTCCTAAGAAAGATTGAAATTGGAGCATGTATGTCGATAGCTGAGACATCAACAAAATCACTATAAAATACAAGTTTCCCATTCCACGACTGGACTATATGTTAGACATGCTTGAGGGCACAAAATTATTTTTTAAATTGGATTTAAGGATCAGTTACCATCAGATTCAGATATGACCAGGTGATGAGTGGAAGACGGCCTTTAAGACCAAGGAAGGGTTATATGAATGGATGGTCATGCCCTTCGGTCTTTCGAATGCATTTAATACATTCATGAGGTTGATGAACTAAGTTCTGAAGCTATTTATTGCATGGTTCATTGTGGTCTACTTCGATGACATCTTAATATACAGTCAGGACGAAGTAAGCCATATGGAACACCTCAGACATGTCCTTCAAGTGCTTACTGAAAGTAAGTTGTATCTTAATTAAAAAAAGTGTAGCTTCCTGACCGATAGCATATTATTTTTGGGCTTTGTTGTGACATTTACGAGCATTCGAGTGGATGAGGAAAAGGTGAAAACCATTAGGGAACGGCCGGTCCTAACAAACATCCATGAGGTACGAAGTTTTCATGGATTGACGATATTCTATTGTTGGTTCGTGAAGAATTTTAGCTTCATTGTATCTCCAATTATAAACTACTTGAAGAAGGGAGAATTTTAGTGGACCGACGAAGCCGACATGAGGTTTGTTAAAATTAAACACAGGTTGTCCACAACCTCGATTATTGTACTTCTCAACTTCGACAAACTATTTAAAGTTAAATGTGATGCTTCACATGTTGGGATGGAGGGAGTCTTATCTCAAGAAAGTCAGCCAGTAGCCTTTTACAATAAAAAGCTTAGCGATGCATGCAAAAAGTGGTCAACATATGAGCTCGAATTATACGCAGTGGTTCAGGTACTGCGACATTGGTGACATTATTTGATTCAAAGGGAGTTCATTCTTTACACGGACCATAAAGCTCTCAAATTTATTAATAGCCAAGCTAACGTAAATCGTGTGCATGCTAGGTGGTTTTATTTTTGTAAGAATTTATGTTTGTGCTGAAACATAAGTCTGGGCAGTAGAATAAAGTGGTTGATGCACTGAATCACCGTGCAACTATGCTAATCACTATGAGCAGTGAGGTTATCAGGTTTGAGCGTCTTAAGGACATATATGCTAACGATGACAACTTCAAGGACCCATAAGTTAGATGCCAAGAAGGTCACCCAAGTGACCTGCATATGCAAGACGGGTTCCTTTTCAAAGGGAATCGATTGTGCATCCCTAAAAACTCATTGAGGGAGAAGATCATCCAAGAGCTACATGGAGGTGGCCTTAGTGGACACCTTGGATGTGACAAAATGTGAGCTCTTGTTGAAAAGCGGTACTACTGGCCACAGTTAGTACGTGATGTGGGTAGAGCGGTGCGATGATGTCATGTTTGCCAGGTATCCAAGGGACATTCTTAGAATACGGGCCTCTACATACTATTACTTGTACCTGACAGCCCTTGGGAGGACCTATCAATGGACTTCGTGTTGGTCTCGCATGAAACACAGCGTGGCATGAAATCCGTGTTTATGGTGGTAGATCATTTCTCAAAGATGACACACTTCATCCCATGCAAGAAGACCTCAACGCGATGCACGTGATGAATTTATTCTTTAGAGAGGTCGTGGGGGTACACGGGGTCTCCAAGACTATCACTTCTGACCACGATACAAAGTTCATTAGCCACTTCTGATGGACTTTGTGGAACCGGTTTGGTACACGACTTCAGTTCAGCAGTGCCTACCACCCACATATCAATGGGCAAACTGAAGTTATGAATCGCACGTTAGGGAACCTTCTTTGATGTATTTCAGGAGAAAAGTTGAAGCAATGAAATTTAACCTTGTATTGAGGGTCAAATATTACAAATTGGACCCCAATTATCACATGATTTTACGTACATGATAATGCTTAATGGCCTATTTTAATCGTGTTTTTGTTGCAAGGTGAATTTACTAGCTTAGACGGAAAAAGGGTGCTAAAGGCATGGATTTAACGCTCAAGGATCGCCAAGGCAAGGGACGGACTTTAGAGGACCAAGATCGATGAATTTACATGCCAGAGATCTGGGAAAACTGAGCCATTAACATGAAAAAGGCCCGAAAGTCGTCCAGAATATAAGATCGCAAGGTTCCCACCATCCGTTTGGCTCGAAACTTTATATCTGGCTTGAGGACAAACACATCGAATTTCAGTCCTTGGATCCTTGTGGAAGTAGCCCAACGGACAGATCAGCCCATGAAATATTGATCTGAGGCCCACCTGATATCTGGATATGTTTCAAAACTGATCTCGACAACTTAAATGAGATGAGAAAAGGGTGGACGGATCAGATCTCTCACAAGCATCACAGTGGACCCCACCTTGTGTGGTACGTGCATAGTGCACATATGCACTAGCTGTGCACTGTACATTCAATGTCGATCAAAACACCTTTGACTGACAGAATTCGAAAAAAGTAGGAATTTCCTATTTCGCTCTTTCGCCAGCGTTCGCATTAAAATTTTTTTCGGCCCACCAGCGTTGATTATGAGGTCCATCCGGACCGTCCATTCATTCCAGGAGGCCAAACCGACCGTACACATGGAGGATTTCCAGACCCATGCACGTGTACACATGGAAATAGCGTCCACTACGTCTAATAGATGACAGAAACAAAACTTCATGGGCCACACCGTATCTGCTCCAAAAACCATCTCCGACCGATTTTTCGAGGAGAGTGCAATGGACGGTGTAGATTTCTCAACAGACACTGATCATGGGCCCCACCAATGTCACAGCGTAAGATGTTTATGCAGGCCCTGTTTCAGTGTCCGGACGCCGACCGATTTTGGGGTTATTCTACGCCCGTGGTGATGATCGGACGACCGATCTGGACCGTCCATCGTGTAGGCCTGCCCAAAACGTCCCGAGGGATGTTGTCTTTTTGGAAAGAAAGCACGGAAAAGGGGAGTTAGGATGCTCCTATTTTGGTTGCGTAAGGGTTATACACGCCACCGACTTTCCAGTTTCGCATATTGCTGTGCGTAAAGACGTCGGTTCTTCAAACCGACCTCTCCACCGCCCCTAACAGGTTATAAAGAGAGAAGAGAGAAGAGAGGAGTGGGCTATACTGGGACGTTTGAAAAGAGCGAGAGATTAGAAGTGTTTTCTTTTTAGTCTTTGTTTTCTTTTGTGTTTTTGTTTAAGAGAATTAGCCCAATCATGGCTTGTGGTGTGATGGGAATGATTCTACGGCTTTGATTCATGTTATGAACCGATTTTGATTTTAGTTTGATTATAAGGAATGCCTTTAGTTTTTAATGGTTTGTTGTGACTTAAATTACAATAGATCTGCGATGACTTTGAGTATTTTTTTTTCATTATTATGATTATGAAGTTAGGAAGCCCTGTTGTTCACCATCGCCCCTTGGATATGGTTGGATGATGAAATCCTTCATAACATTCATACATCTCTCAAATTGGTTGTGGATTGGTTTAATTCTATTGTTTACTTTGTCTCATGGGCATGGTTTGGTGATGGAATCTATTTTAATTTACATCCATCTTATCTCTTGAAGACTAGATCAGAAGAAGTTCAGATTTGTTTTTCATGGTATATCTCCCAATTGGATGAAGATAGGACTCGAAGTCCAGTTGAGTTCAAGAATCAAGCGTAGATCTCCCTGATCTCTACAAGTGGATCCTTGGCACCCTAGTTTCCTATCTTTGATTTATACAAATTTTAGATCAATATTTCACCATTATTTCCTCATATTCACTTGGTTTATATTTCATCTCATTCTAATTCTAGTTCTAGTTATTTTTAGATTACGTACAAGGTTCAGTCCCTGTGGATTTGACCTCGGTCTTATCGAGATTATTACTACATCACAACCCTATACTTGGGGTGTGAACAAGTTTTTGGCGCCGTTGCCGCGGATTGATGGTTACGTTTTGCTGAAATTAACTAGTTTTAGGATTAGTTGAAGATTAGGATTTTTCTAATTTTAAGTTGGAATTTTTTCTATTTAATTTCTAGAAACTAACCTATTTTCTTATTTTGTAGGACCTTGACATAAACTTCTAATTTGGTAATCCCTTTTTAATTTTTCTATATATATATATATTTTAGAATTAGGGTTTTAGTTTTAGAAATTTTCTAGTTCTAGGTTTTTTTTTTAAAATTTTTTTATTTTTTTTATAGAAATTTTCTATATTCTAATTTTAGATTTAGATTATTCCTTTAAGTAAAATTTTTCCCTTTTTAGAAACTTACATTACTTTTTAGTTTAGGTTTTCTATTTTAGAAACTTTCTAATTCTAGGTTTAGAACTTTCCTAATTTATTTTTAGAAACTAATCTCTTTTGTTTTCTTTTGCAGGATCTTAACATAGGAACTTCTAATTTGGTAACTTTTTTCTAACTTTTCCTCTACCTACTTCTCATATTGCAGTAGGATCTTTTCTCTTCTTTTTTTTTTTTTTTTTCTAAGGATTAGATTCAGAGTTAGAGTTTTAATATATATATGCACGAGTGGGAACGTCAATATGCTAAGATAGCTTTTGAGAATGCGAAAAAGTGTGAAGGGATGTATGATGATTGTGATAGAAATCAACCTATGTCTCAGAATTTTTCTGAAACAATCATCGAGAACTGACCAGAGTATAACACTCCATCAGTTAAGAAGTCCTTACGCAATCATATACGGGAGAACAATTACACCCCACGGACAGTACGTGAGTGTTGGGGTTATCATAACTATGAGAGTGAGAATTATTATCACCCATCCGAAAAAAAGAAAATAATGCGTGATTATATTATGAGTGATAATATGTATTATCAACCATCAGATTCTCCCACCTATGATCCGTATGACTATAATCAGTGGAAACATCAATGTTGGGAAGATGAACCAGCAATATATCATAGTAATAATTCTCTTGGGTCCTCTACCTTTGAAACACAAGGAGAGATTTTTGACCAGGACGTACAACAAATTAAAGAACAAGAAGATTGGGCCAGTACCGATCTTCCGAAAGATCAATGACAACGCATACGTTGTTGATCTTCTGGATGACATGGAGATCTTGCGTACTTACAACGTCGCGGACTTGACCGAGTATCATGAACCGAAGTAGGACGAGTTCTTTTGAAGTTGAGGGGACTAATGTAAAGCGGGTCGCTGATAATTTCATGGCTAAGATGGACCAGAAATGGCCCAATCGGAGACGGAGGTGATCCAGACCGTCAGAACTTAAAACAGACGTATCTTGCAAACCGGAATGAGTTATCAGACGTACCATATATGATTTTGGGGTAGGACGGGCTACTTTAGCCACCCAATCCACTATGCCGAGTTTCCTACGCCGAATTTGCGATATTCCATCAGATTGATGGTCAAAGTTCCTGTTTGTTTTCATTTTTACTATTTTTAGTAAGTTTTAGTTTGATTGTAACTCTTCATACGTTGGGCTTTAGGAGTTGTGTTCAACACAAAAAGTGCTTAGAAAAATTAGGGGAACGTCATGATTTGGCCAAATATGACACTTACTATTTTTGGCCGAAAACCATGTGCTCTGGTAAAAGTCACAATTGTCTATAAATAGTAAGTCGCAATTTTAAAGAGTTTTAGTTGTAGCTGAATTCCGAAACTTCTCCCTAAGGTTTGCAGCTTTATTTAAAGAGTTGTAAAGTCGTTTTTCATTATCAATAAAATTATTTTAAAATTTCTAAAATTAATTTCTATTTTTCCATGTGGACTCGAGGCATCACTGTGAGGAGTCCATATAAGCTCGAAGTAGTTATCCTTGAAGAAGACAGAGCTCGACCTCTACACGTCCTTAATTTAGCTAAGCACGGCTACAACTGTAGCTGTGACCTAATGTACGTGTGCGAGTCACAAAAATGTCCTACTCGAGCTTGCACTACAAATTTATAGTGAAAAAGTGCAGTATAAAAACTTTTCAGGTTTCTCCTCATCCAGTGTAGAAGAAGAACACGTAAACTAAAAAGACACAAAAACCACACAAGTCTTTCCTACGTTTTTAATCAACCACCCCAACACTATATTCCCAGATTTTGACTCTCCGAGCCCCTCACAGAATCATGATTCAAGTCTCCATATATAAATCAATCATCAACATTATCATCATTTGAAAATTTCTTTTTCTTTGTGAATTTTGACAATTGTCATTGGATTAGTTAGAGCTCTTACTTAGTTCAAAATCCTAGAGTCGTATCTACTCAATCTACCGAAAATAAAATGTGTTATGGATCATGACGTGATGTCACAAAACTACTAAAAATTCTTTTTACGATGGTAGAATTTCCTTTATAGTACAACATAAAAAGATCAGTGGACTTGAGGTCATGAACTCAATCATAGTCGAAAGTCTATATAAACCTATCAGAAATGGATCCAAAAGCCCATGCGACTAAAAGCTGTGGGGTCCATCATGATATGTGTGTGACATCTACTCAGTCCATCATTCATGCTAGCTGGTGTTAGGAATGTCAGGAGAAGTAGGGAAAGGGACATCTACCCCTGGAATCTTCTTTGGTCACACCAAAGTTTTGAATTAGACTGATATTTGATTTTTCCCTTCATGGTTGGACTTACCTTATAAACAGGTTGGATGGTATACAAACATCACAGTGGCAACTTGGTCGGTTCCCCATCTCAAATTTTCCTTGTGGTGTGGCCCACTTGATTTTTGGATCAGCATCATTTGGACTGGTATCCTAACATAAGCCCACACAATCTATAGATGGAATGGATGTGTCACACATCACATTGGGCCCACATAACTTTTTTATTATATATATTTTGTTATTTTATTTTTATATTGGCTTCCTACATTGGATTATGGAATGAAATATTTTCCAACCATTTGATCATTAATCACGTGGACGCTGGATGCGATGACCTCGTATGATGAAAGAAGCGAGTAGTGCCCACACCAGATCGTGACCACACCGGATAAATCTCTTAATTAATGTAGTCTTGTTTTAATTAGCACGACCTGGTCTTAGCTAGGTTAGAGAGTCTTGTCTACGACTTTTGTGTGTTGTTTTGGTCTCACAACTCTAAGAAAATGAAGGCTGAGCTCACACGCATCTCGATAAGTGTCACATTCGATCTAACTCCTTGTGGGGGCCACCTTAGAAGGGTAATTGTAACAAAATTGGATTTGTTGAACAATCAGAGTCTTCGATTCATGGAGACTTGCTTGCTGGAACCGTTGGCTGCTTTTCATCTCAACCATCCATTAAAAGTTCACTCATGTAATAGTTAAGTGATCAAAATTAACTTTCGGTTTCTGACCATCTAACGTGGCGCTTCCTATTTGGAGCCGTGTAAAATTTCTTAGTAACTGCGTATCAACCATCACACTAGCCAGAGTACCAAAGTTTCTCCCATGATCAAAATCCTTACACTAGAGGCTTGAAACTATCGCATGCATGACCAGATATAGGTCTTAATTTCTCCATATTTAAGATTTTTACAAGTCATCGGTTCCATTCAAACAGCGGGGCCTGTAATAAAGATTAATTGGAACAAAAGTCAAGCCAATCCAACCATCAGGTGAGCTACCCCTTTGAAATCAACCGTTGGCAGATCGTCTTACTCAACTTACAGCTCTGGCCCAGCTAAAGATTGGATCGGTCTGACTTTCGGGAGAGGAGTGGGCTCCACTATCTTTGTGGCTCAAAAGTCCTGTACAAGTAACACGTTGGCAGGAAATATGAGGTTGTATGCTACTTGTAAAACACCCAAGCTACCTGGGGTCCACCATGTTGTATATTTAAATCCAACCTGTCCATCAGGTGAGAACGCTTATTTGAACCGTGCATACAAAACATAGGCCCGATAAAACACAAGCCACACCATCTTCAACTATGTAAAATTGCCACTGAAACTCTTTAGTTCATATGGTGTGGCCCGTTTAAGTCGTGGATCAGGTCTATTTTTTGCATCTTCACTTCGTCTGATTAGTTACACCTGATTAAGGGGTTTGATGAAAGAAATACACCATTTTAGCCCCACACACTAACCAATGGTTGGTATTCCATCGCCATTGTTATTGTCCTGTGGCCCACCTGAGTTGTGAATCTGACTGATTTTTACTTTAACGTCCTAGAATAGCAGATAGAACCTGATGGACAGAGTAGATATTATATGTACAAATATTGATGGGCCCTACAGAGCTGGGGTGTTTTAGGCTGCTTAAAATTGGTGTTGTAAGGATTCAATTTGTTTTTTTATTTATTTTAATTACCATAGATTATGCAAATTATGGAATGGAGAGTTGATGGTTATGATTGTTGAAAGGCGTGGTCTGGTAGAATTTAGAGGTTTGTGGGCAGTAGGAGGCGGTTTGGCTAGCAACCCCAACACCAGCCAGCTAACTGGTGTCAAAGTTACGTGGGCCCCATCAGGACTTATGTGTTTTATCCATGCTCTCCAACCATTTTTTCATCTTATTTTAGAGCATAATCCAAAAAATGCGGTAGATCCAAATCAAAAGTGGACCACAACAGGAACAGGGTTTTGATTGAACGTCTGCCATTAAAAACATCCTAAGGCCCACGGGAATGTTTATTTGACATCCAACCTGTTGATAAGGTAACTCAGACCTGGATGAAGGGAAAACACAAATATCAGCTTGATCGGAAACTTATGTGGCCTCAAAAAGTTTTCAACGGTAAACATTCAATCTTCGCTGTTCCTGTGGTGTGGTCCACCTGAGAATTGGATTTGCCTCATTTTTGGTATCATGCCCTAAATTAAGGTAAAAAAATGGATGGATAGTGAGAATAAAACACGTACATCATTATGGGGCCTACAGAGCTTTGACACCAGCTAGCTGTCAGGTGTTGGGTCACTACCCAGGAGCAGGACGCGGATTGCGAACTACCCCCGCCTCTGAATGGGCAGTTCTGTGGATGGGCCAGCTGTGATGTATCTGTACATTCAAACCGTCTATCTCTTTTCTCAAATTAATTTAAGGCATCAAAACAAAAATGAGACCGATACAACGATCAAATGAACCACACCATATATTACTCTTGCATTTAATGCAACTAACATTTGGATGTGGTCCACTTGAGCGTTAACATTTAATGCAACTAACATTTAAGCTTGGCTGCATTAATGCTTCATGCATTTTAATGCAGCCAAGCTTATTATCTGGTGTGGTCCACTTGAGCGATGGATACCCCTCATTTTTGTATCTATGCCTTAAAATAATTTAAGAAAAGGGATTGACGGTTTGGACGAACAGATACATCACGGTGGGCCAGCCCACAGACCTGCCCTTCGGAGCTAGGGACGGGCGGGGGTAGTACGCAATCCACGTCCGATCACTGTTCAGTTGACATATGCTCCTGCGGGCGCGGATTAGATATAGATAGTGACCAGTTGAGTAGAGAGACTCGCCACTGAAGTGACGTCACAAAGTTCCGTGGGACCCATCATGATGTATGTATTACATCCACACCATCCATCCATTTGGAGAGATCATTTTAGGGCATGAGACAAAGAATGAGTAAGATCCTAATCTGGAGTGGACCCCACCACAGAAAACAGGGGGAAGAATGACGACCACCATAGAAACCTTCCTAAGGTCCACTATGATGTTCATCTGAGATCCAATGTGTTCATAAGTTAAGGCAGACATGAAAGAAGGGAAAGCAGAAATTTCAGCTTGATTGAAAACTTTTGTGGCCCTCAGAATTTTTTAATGGTGGACGTTACTCTATCCACTGTTTTCTGTGGTGGGGTCTAGAGTTTTTTTACCTGACTCATTCTGTGTAGCATGCCATAAATTGATATCTCGAAATGGATAGATGGTGCGGATATAACACATACATCATGGTGGGTCCTATAAAACTTAGTCACGTCACTTCAGTAGCGATTCTCGCTACTCAACCTGTGAGCAGGTAATCCGCGTCCATGAAATACTGCATTAACGAATGATAATCCCGTGTACTTATGCCAAAGTGATAAAATCACAAGAGTTTCAACCCAAGGTCAAGGGTCCAAGTACCCACTGAAAAAGAATGTTAATTGGAAATATTGAAAATAAAAACTAGTCTTTATTTTAGTTGACAAGTTTCATCTATATTTATAGTATTTAAATCAATTAATGTAAGAATTAATACAAGAGTTACAGAGATGATTGAGAAATTGTTACAGAGATGATCGAGGGACCGTTATAAGTTTTGGGTGAAATCGCTTCCATACGCCCCCTCAAGGTAAGCCATCCATCTATGATGGTTAGCTTGCCCTGAAGATTACAAAAACATGAAGCACTGCATCCTTTAGTAAAAATATCAGCAAGTTTATCCTTGGAAGAAATAAAACAAACATTGAAATGATGACGAGCTACTTTTTCACAGACAAAATGAAAATCTATCACAATTTGTTTGGTATGGGATTGGTAGTGAGATAGGTTGCCACTAGATTATCACACCATAATATTGGAGGAGATGGATGATGCAATCAGAGTTCATGAAGTATTGATTGAATTGAAATGATCTCAGTGATGAGATTTCTTCCCAGGACTCGACCGGTCGTGAGCCTCGCTCGACCGGTAGTGGGTGGTGCTCGATCAGTCGAGTGGGACTCGACTCAAAGTCTACCGACCATCTGATTATTTTCTCAGAGGTGCTCGACCGGTCGAGTGGGCCACTCGACCGGTCGAGGATTCTCGACTAGTCGAAGTTACGCAAATTCGTTTCACGATTTTGTGCAAATTGGAAAATTTGAGGCCTTTTCGCAGGGGATTCGAAAGGAAGTTTCTTAAACTATAAATAGGGGTGCTTAGGGCTTTTCTAGGTAATACAAGAGGGTTTCCTAAAGCTTTACAAGGGTTTGTTAAAGGATTTAGGGATATTAAGAAAGAGAGAGAGAGAGAGAGAGAGAGAGAGAGAGAGAGAGAGAGAGAGAGAGAGAGCTTGTGGAAGGGAGGTTCTGCTCCTAGGGGTGATCTATAGTGCACTTGATATCTCAGCGCCTCTACGTCCTCGTAGTGGGTTAGATCTCTCCGTTTGTCTTTTATTCTCTTATTGTTTATCCACTCCTGCGTGAGTGAAGAAGGTTGTAACGTTCTACTTCATAGTGGATTGTTGATCTAGACTAGGTCCTGTGGTTTTTACCTCTTTGAAGGTTTTCCACGTAAAAACCTCTTATGTTGTGTGGTTTGTGTTTTGATTTATTTCATTACTTTATTATCCCATAATTCTGGTTTGTTCTGAGAGGCTAGATCCTAAGGTTTTGTGTAAGGCCCCTAACAAAGTGGTATAAAAGCTAAGTTCATTGAACAGATTGAGATCGGTTCTGAATTATGGAAGGCGGCTCATCAAGGATGATCAATCTCAATGGTTCTAACTGGACCATATGGAAGGCTAAGATGGAGGACTTGCTTTATTACAAAGACCTATATTCTCTAATTTTAAGCATATCAGCAAAATTCAAGGATATGTCTGATGATGATTGGAGGAAGATGGATCGGAAGGCGATAGGGTTTATTAGACAATGACTGGATGATTCTGTGTTCCACCACATGTCTACGGAGACCTCAGCCGCTATCCTATGGCTGAAATTGGAAGGGTTGTATGAGAGGAAGACAACCGATAATAAAATCTTCATAATAAGACGACTTGTGAATCTCAAGTTCAAAGATGGTGGTTATGTGGCCGAGCACATGAATGAGATCAGCAATATAGTGAACCAGCTCTTCACTATAAAAATGGTCCTGGATAATGAATTGCAAGCTTTTCTATTGCTTAGTTCATTGCCTGACAGTTGGGAGACATTGGCGGTGTCTCTAAGTAACTCCGCATCAGACAGAAAGATATTCATGGAACAGGTAACCAGTTGTCTCTTCAATGAAGAGACAAGGAGGAAGTCTCAAGAGTCTACTTAGCAAGAGACGCTTGTGACACAAGAATGAGGGAGAGGAAAGAACAAGAAGGGCGGGAAGGCCCGAGATAAATCAAGAGGCAAGTCAAGTACCAGGAAGGATGTTGAATGCTGGAATTGTGACAAGAAGGGCCACTACAAGCATGAATGTCGTAAGAATAAGAACGACAAGAAAGGAAAAGGAAAAAAGAAGGAAGATGAATCAGATTCCACTGCGGTCGCTTCAGATGACGATATTGTAGTTATTCTTTCAACAGATCATGATGTTTGTCTCATGGCTACGAGTCAGGACACCGACTGGGTGATAGACTCTGGATCCTCTTTTCATACAACTCCACGCAGAGACTTCTTCACAAGCTACAAGTCAGGTGACTTTGGGACCATGAAGATGGAGAATTCTGGCGTATCGAAGATCATAGGGGTTGGTGATATGTTTGTAAAGACCGATGTGAGCTACACATTGGTTCTCAGGGATGTGAGACACATTCCAGACCTTCGCCTCAACTTGATGTCGACGGGAAGGTTGGATGATGATGACTATGAAAGCAGGTTTGCTGTGGGCACTGGAAGCTCATCAAGGGTTCGTTGATCGCAGCTAGAGGAAAGAAGTGTTGCACCCTTTACAAGGCAAGTGTCAGTGTGTGCAATGGTGGGTTGAACGCAGCGGAAGATTCAGCTATTGACATGTGGCACAGGCGTCTAGGCCACATGAGTGAAAAAGGGTTTCAGGTACCAGCGAGGAAGCGGCTTCTTCCAGACGTGACAGGTATACCTCTCAAAACCTGTATTGATTGTTTATCAGGGAAACAACATAGAGTTTCATTCGTTAAAACTGCTTCTCATATTAATAAAGTGCATGCATTAGATTTGGTTTATTTTGATGTTTGTGGTCCTATGAGGACAAAAACCGTGGGGCATTGTATTTTATCACTTTTATAGATGATGCATCTAGGAGGGTTTGGGTTTATGCTTTGAAATCCAAGGACGAGGTCTTTGGTGTGTTTAAATTGTTTCATGCTATGGTCGAGAGAGATAGGTAGATCATTGAAGTGCATCCGCACTGACAATGGTGATAAATACATTGGCGACTTTCATGAGTATTATAAGTCCCTGGGAATATGGCATGAACAGATGGTTCCCAAGACCCCTCAACATAATGGTGTGGCTGAGCAAATGAATTGCACCATTGTAGAGAGAATCAGATGCTTGTTATCACATGCGAAATTGTCCAAGATGTTCTGGGGAGAAGCAATGCACACAGCAGTGTATCTGATAAACACATCTCCATCAGCCCCTTTGAATGGAGAAGTACTTGAGAAGGTGTGGACTGGATAGGATCCATTGTACAGTCATCTCAGGGTGTTTGGATGCAGGACATCTGTTCACGTACCAAAGGATAGCTCAATATGAAGATCAGGCAGTATGTGTTCTTGGGGTACGGTGATAAAAAGTTCGGTTACAAATTGTGGGATCCGACCGAGAAGAAGCTTGTCAAGAGCAGAGATGTGATTTTCTTTGAAGATTAGTATAAAAAAGACATTGGTAAGCCAGAGAAGAACCAGCCTAGTTCAGGTGATCTAGAGGACATGGATCAGATTATTCCTCCCATGGTGCCTGATGATGGGGGAATACAGTAAGGTGCAGAGGGCGAGAGAGTTCTTTCAGAAGATGGACCAGGGGAGCAGCCCCCACTTGATCCACCTAGTGAGACACAGGTAAGGAGGTCATCTAGGGACAGAAAGCCGTCCAAGAGGTACTCACCGCATCAGTACATTATGCTGACTAATGGGGGAGAGCCAGAAAATTATTCTGGGGCGCTAGCCGACGACCATAAGGGGGAGTGGTTGAAAGCTTTGCAAAATGAGATGAAATCCTTGTATAAGAACCACACCTATGATATGGTGAAATTACTTAAGGGCAAGAAAGCTTTGAGCAACAAGTGAGTGTTCAGAAAGAAGGTTAAGCAGAAGAATTCACAGACGAGGTTCAAGGCCAGACATGTGGTGAAAGGGTTTGGTCAGAGGAAAGACATAGACTTCGAGGAGATATTCTCACCAGTGGTGAAGATGACATCCATACGGGTGTTGCTTGGGTTGGCGGCTAGCATGGATCTGGAGATAGAGCAGTTAGATGTTAAAACTGCCTTCCTCTATGAGGATATGGAAAAAGAGATTTACATGCACCAATTAGAAGGGTTCGAAGTCAAGGGCAAAGAGAATATGGTGTGTAGGCTAAGGAAGAGCTTGTATGGGCTGAAACAAGCTCCACGACAATGGTACAAGAAGTTCGACTCATTCATGTTGAAGCATGAATATGACAGAACGGAATCGGACCACTGTGTGTTCACGCGCAAGTTCTCAGATGATGATTTCTTGGTTCTGCTCTTATACGTTGATGACATGCTCATCATGGAAAAGGACATCAAGAAGATTGATAGGCTAAAATAGGATTCGGGCAAGTCGTTTGCGATGAAAGACTTGGGCCCGGCTAAACAGATCATAGGAATGGAGATAACCCGTGACAGAAGCAGCATGAAGCTTTGGTTGTCACAAGAGCGTATATTGAGAAAGTCCTAGAGCGGTTCAATATGAATGCAGTGAAGCCGGTCAGTACTCCACTGGATGATCACTTCAGATTGAGCGACAGACAGTGTCCTATGATGAAGACAGAAGTGGATGAGATGCAGAAGATACCCTATGCATCAACAGTAGGAAGTTTGATGTATGCTATGGTGTGTACACGCCCAGACATACCATATGCGGTTGGTGTTGTCAGCCGATATCTTGCCAATCCTGGCAAAGAGCATTGAGCAATGGTGAAATGGATACTGTGGTATCTAAGAGGCTCATCCAGGTTGAGCTTATACTATGGTGACGGAAAACCTGTGTTAGAGGGCTACACAGATGTACATATGGCAGGCGACATAGTATCCAGGAAGTCTATATCAGGGTTCATGTTCACGTTTACAAGGGGAGCGGTTTTTTGGCAAATCAAGATACAGAAGGTCGTAGTGTTGTCGATGACAGAGGCCGAGTACATTGCAGTCACAGAGGCATGTAAAGAGATGCTTTGGATGAAGAGGTTCCTATAGGAACTTATCTTGAAGTAGGAGGAGCATGTGGTTTATTGCGATAGTCAAAGTGCTATACACTTGAGCAAGAATCCAAGTCAGCATTTCAAGTCGAAGCATATAGAGATTCGGTATCACTGGATCAGGGATACTTTGGACTAGAATGTGTTATAGCTTGAGAAGGTCCACACGGACGATAATGGGTCAGACATGATGACTAAGGCTTTGCTCAAGGGCAAGTTTGAGGTTTGTAGAAACTTGGCTGGCTTGAAGAAGGTGAGTCCCTCCTGGGTCGGAAAGGGAGAGTTTTGATAGGATTTCCTTCTAGGACTCAACCGGTCGTGAGCCTCGATCGACCGGTCGTGGGTGGCACTCGACCGGTCAAGTGGGGCTCGACTCAAAGTCCAGTGACCATATCATTATTTTCTCCGAGGTGCTCGACCAGTTGAAGTTACGCAAATTCGTTCCATGATTTTGTGCGGATTGTGGAAATTTGAGGCATTTTCGTAAGGGATGCGAATGAGAGTTTCCTAAACTATAAATAGGGGTGCTTAGGGCTTTTCTAGGTAATACAAGAGGGTTTCCTAAAGCTTTACAAGGGTTTGCTAAAGGGTTTAGGGCTATCAAAGATGTGTGAGAGAGAGATAAAGAGAAAGAGAGGAAGCTTGTGGAAGAGAGGTTCTGCTCGTAGGGGTGGTTTACAATGCACTTGATATCTCAACGCTTCTACATCCTCGTAATCGGTTAGATCTCTCCATTTGTCTTTTAATCTCTTATTATTTATCCACTCCTGCGTGAGTGAAGAAGGTTGTAACGTTCTACTTCATAGTGGATTATTGATCTAGACTAGGTCCCGTGGTTTTTACCTCTTTGAGGGTTTTCCACGTAAAAATCTCTTGTGTTGTGTGGTTTGTGTTTTGATTTATTTCATTGCTTTATTATCCCATAATTCTGGTTTGTTATGGGAGGCTAGATCCTAAGGTTTTGTGCAAGGCCCCCAACACTCAACAATGGTGATTGCCAAATCCATGGTATTCAGATTCCATGCTAGATCGAGAGACAGTATTTTGTTTTCTAGCACTCCATGAGATTAAGTTGGGACAACGATAATCATCAGGACAACCAGCCCAGTCTGCATCAGAAAATGCATTGAATACAAAGGAAGATGAAGGTCGAAGGTGAAGCTCATAGGACACTATATTTTTAAGGTACCATAGGATCCTTTTGACACCAGTTCAGTGTTCATCAGACGGATTTTGTAGAAATTGACATACTTTATTGATAGAAAATATAATGCCTAGTTGTGTTAACATGAGGTATTGCAAGGCTCCAACGACACTTCGATAAAGTGTAGGGTCTCTAAATGTAAACCCACCATTTTGTGCAAGAGCGTGTGGACATGAAAAACAATGACTGATGCCATGGGAAGCCAAAATGATTTATTTATTTATTTATTTTTTTTGTATTCACCCCTACCAAAAGATTGAAAAGGTTTTATTTTTTAATTAAGAAGAATTTTAATTTTAGTTTTAGTTTTAAAGAAAATAAAAGTTTGGAGAGCATCTGACCGAATTATGAGCAAAAATATCCAAGTGTCTTGACTAAAAACATCCATAAAATGAATGCAATACTGAAAACCATCCTGTAAAGTAACCGGTGTAGGTCCTTAAATATCAGAAACAAATAATTCAAGAGGTTAACTGTAGATAGTAGAACCATAACAAAATGGCAACTTGTGACTTTGTCCTAATTAACAAGAACCATGAAAATCAATAGTTTGATTATTAATAGGAGGAGATTAAGATGTAACAATATTTTTTACAGTTCGAAACATGGGATGACCTAGTTTCTGACGACATGTGGTCATGGAGGTTCATTCACCAATGAAAGCAGCTGGAGAAGAAATTTTATTAGAGACCATCATGATCGAGGGTAGTAAAATTCCCTTTTTATTCGGTCTGCAAAGCACCACTCTCCCTGTGTGCTGATCTTTAACAAGAAAAAAGTAAGATGGAACACAAAAAACATAACATTGTCATTTGTAGATTTAGAAACATATCAAAGATTGGTAGATATTTGAGGAACATGAAAAATATCTTTGAAAATAAAGGTATCACAGATGGTGGAGAGAGTGGGCATGCCAATGTTTGAAATGGAAAGTCCATTACCATTACAAATTCAAAGTTGCTTAGGACTGTTCACAACCCCAAGTGTAGGGTTGCGATGTAGTAATAATTTCGGTGAGACTGAGGTCGAATCCATAGGGACTAATCTCGTGAGTATTTTGAAAGCAACTAGGGGAAGAACTAGAAAAAGATGAAAACCTAAATCTGAAAGTATAGAGAGTAATTGTGAGAGATTTAATGAAAAACTTAAGAAATTCAAAGGTGGGAAACTAGGGTCTCCAAGGATCCACTTGTAGAGATCAGGGAGATCTATGCTTAAGTCACGAACACAACTGGAATCAGAGTCCTATCTTATCCAATTGGAAGATATCTCGGTAAAACCAAATCTGAACTTCCTTTGACTTAATTCTCAATGGATAAGAGGTGTGAGAATTGAAAGTGATTCCATCACAAAACCATGCCCAGGAGACAAGGCAAACAATAGGATTTACCAATCTCACAACCAATCATAAGAGAATCATGAAGATTAGAAGGATTTCACCACCCAACCATGCCCATGGGACGATGGTGAACAATGGGATTTCTGAATTTCATAATCTCAATACATATAAAAAACATACTCAAAGCTATCGCAGATCTATTGTAATTTAAGTAACAACAAACCATTAAAAACTGAAAGTATTTCCTATAATCAAACTAGAATCAAAGATAGTTTAACTTAAACATGAATCAAAGTAATAGAAAACTTCCCATCACACTATAAGCTTAGACATGATTGAACTAGAATCTCTTAAGAAAAACATAAAAACAACTAAGGAAATGGAAGAAAAACTCCTGGCGACGGTTTTTCCACGCTTTTGTTCCACTCCACAAACCCTAGAAGATGCCTATGAATATCCTAGGGAGTTCTATTTATAGTTGTGGAACTCCAACTTTCGCACCTAGTTGGAAAACTCTAAAAATCGCCTCAAATTTACACAGTTTCTCAAAATAGGCTTCACTCTTCACAATTTCACAAAATGCCCCAGCATTTCAGAATATGCTTCTTTAAGACACTTTCAGGATTCCTTTTCTTCACTTCAAGTCTTCAATGCTCTTCATTCCTCACTTAGTTTTCTTAAATCTTTGGCATGTGAATTCTTCATTTTTGGTATCACAAGATCCATCCTTGACTTTGGTGATTCTTGAGCGTTAAATTCATGCTTTTAGAATCCTTTTCAATCCAAGCTCTTAAATTCACCTTGTAACACAAACATGATTAAAATAGAATATTAAGCACTATCATGTTCATAAAATCAAGTAATAAATGGGGGATAATATGTAATATTTGACCCTCAACACAATCCCCAGCCAACATTTTGCTAGTCTCGAGCAAAGTATGCGAAAAATATTTCGAGAACCATAAGACAATTTCTATAAGTTTAAGTGGCTTTAAAACAATCCAAACAATAGAGTTTCAAAATACATCAATGTTAAGCATTATTTTTGCCTAAACTGTAGCACTTGGTAAATTTCATAGTCAATTTTAAAGTATTAATCCAAAAATTTGAACAATTCTAAACATTGAGTTCCAGAGGTGCATAGTGAAATCTGGACTTATCATAATCAAAGGTTCAATTCTTAATTTTCATGATAACATTGATAATCAAAAGAGCATTCAGGAAAACTAAAACCTAAACCAAAACTTGCTTTACAGTTCATCTTTTCATTCTTCTAGCTTTTAATTTTTCCATCGATGACTTTTACGCTATGTCAACCTTTTTAAAGATCTTTAATAGGTTGCCGTTTTCGACGATAACTCTTTTTTTTAAAAGATGGGTATTTATTTATTTATTATTATTATTTTTAATTCTTTTCATTGAACATGATGGACAAATTCCCCAGGTTAGTTCCTTCAATGCTTAATAATCACCAAGTTAATAATTCAATATCAAACTGGCACCTTAATGTGTAAGCTAGATGTGACATGTGAAATCATGACTTAATCAATATTTAAAACTTCTAATCATAGATTAATAATTCAAACTTAACGGTGAAATCTAACAAGTAACTGAACCCAAGAGTCATAAATCACCAACATTAAGTATCTTATACTTCTAAATTATGGATGAACTTCGAAATCGCTCAAATTTACAAAATTTTCACAAATTTTGCTCAAAGACTAAGAAAACACTGATTAGTTTGTCTAATCCATACCTCAACCTAAAATCTACATTGTTCTCAATATAAAAGATATAAGGATGCAATGCACATGAGACAACGAAAGTAAAGGAGAAGTGATGGAAATATAGTACCTGAAGAAGGAATTTAGAGGCTTTTTCAATTGTCTCAGTGTGAAGATGGGTTAGCATAAGAGTTAAACCAACAAAAAGCAAACTATCCTAAAATAAATGAAAAACAAACTATCCTAAATAGCTTAAAGCTGACTATCCTAGACATAACATGAAAGCAATAAACTAATCCTAAACAAGGAAAGCAAGGGAAAAACTACTTAGTCATGCCGCAAGATTCCTCCTCCGGCCAATATCTTGATAAATTTCTCAGTAGGTTTCTCAACAAGATCATCTAAAAGCCCTTTTTCGCAATAAGCTTGGATGCCCTGGAGCATGAATTTTCAGAGAAATTTATGGACACTTTAGATATCCAAAGTATATATGATTCACCCGTGATCGAAAAAGTTTTAATGTTAGTACTCCATGGTAAATCAGAGACTACAGGTAGATAAAATTCAGAAAAATTCACAGCAGATGATGAAGTCTCAACACATTCTGAAGTTTCAAACTTCGGTTCAATTGTCAGCTCTCCCTCCTGTGATAGTAAACATTTAGGATTTGTAGAGGGAAATGTTTCAGAATAAGGGTTTTCTTGGTCAGTAATAACTACCGAGGTGTTGTCATGCAAGGCATTCACTATATCTTTTTTCATGGGATCATTTGAATCTGTAAAGTGTGCCAAGCAATCGTTCGAAGAGTTGAGAAATTCAGCTAAGAGTGACTCATTTCCTCATTGAAATTTGTGATAATCTGCCCAAGGATTCCATAGTCTCTGAAGTGGATGGAAGCATGATCTCTTGCTCTTCATCACGGTGAGAATAAATCGTCACCGGATGTGTCTTGTCTTGCCTTTCATAGGTAGATTGAGAATTAATAGGCGAAGAATTGATGTGAAGACTCTGTTCATCGGTACTACTCAGTAAAGGCATTGTTTTGTTAAAAATGTACAACTCAAATGGTGGCCTCAACTGGGTGGTTTCAACTTCCAGAGTCATATCAAGCAACTCGTCCATCTCCCAAATCATATCATTATTCAATTCAGGGGAGTGGTCTAAACATGTCTTACAAGAGTTAGAAGGGTCGGTTGAAAGGGGCTCATCCTCCACATATAAATCAGCCATGTTAGATGAGTGAAGTAGCTCATTATGACCGATCACTTCATGTACTTCTTGAACATTGACATGGACCAAACTTGAGATTGATTCTAAGGGAATTTAGGCTATACATTGATGATCTTCATCCCAATACTCATCATTTTCTAATTCAGTGCAGTACACTCTTGGGATGAGATCACTTTCCTCACATTCTATTCCTAAATTGGGTTGAGGTTCGAATAAACTAACCTTTTCCTCATCATTGAAACCAGTGTGTCATGTGAGTGAAGTATATCATTATCATTATATTTGAAAGACACTCGTCTCTTGATCATTCCTTTAGACCGTTATCAAGATTGACTCTTCGGAAAATTAAACCATATGCTCATTAACACAATCCAATTCTTTATTCTCAATTTCAGTATTCTCCATAATTGCATCACGTGAACCCCATTGTTGTATATCTTTTATAAGTTCTTGAAATATCTAGAGTGTGTTTTGCTGACTGAGCTCTGGAGTTTGTATGGAATTCTGAAGTGAATTCTCTTGGATCGTTTCTTGTTGGATCTCAAAGTATAGGACCCAAGAGAATTGTCACTATGTTGCATTGTTGATTCAGATTCCCAATCTCGATGTTTCCACTGATCATAAGTAGGGAGTTAGGAATGAAGAATTCGATTGGGTTGAGGCTGGGGTGAAGTAGCCTCCATTAGCTTATCGAGGTGCGATTCAAGCACTTCTATCGTTCTTCTGATGCCAACAAAATTGTCTGTGTAACTCTGAAGTGACTCCTCTTAAATCGTTTCTGATTGGGTTTTAAAGGTAGAGGACTCAAGAGAGTGTTCCTATGATGTCTTGCTGGTTCATCTTCCCAACATTGATGTTTTCACTGATTATAGTCATACGGATCATATGTGGGAGAATTTGATGATTGTTGATACATATTATCACCCATAATATAATCTCTCATTATTTTCTTCTTGTCTAATGGGTGATAATAATTCTCTCTCCCATAGTTATGATAACCCCAACACTCATGTACTATTTTCTTAATCCATGGGCTGTAATTGTTCTCTCGCATATGATCGCGTAAGGATTTCTTAACCGATGGAGCATTGTATTCCGTTCGGTTCTCGATGATGGTTTTAGAAAATTTTGAGACATGGGTTGTTTCCTCATATAATCATCTAACAGTCCTTCAAAATTTCTCGCATCCTCTAAAACTAGCTCAGCATATTGACGTTCCCACTCTTGCATATATGCGGTGCAACCCTAATTCTGAACTTAATCCTAAAAGAAAATAAAAGAAAAATTCTACAGCAATATGGAAAGTATGTAGAAGAGAAGTTAGAAGGAAGTTACCAGATTAGAGGAGATCTATGTTAAGATCCTGCAAAAAGAAAAAGGAAAGTGAATTAGTTTCTAAAAAAGAAATAAGAAAGTTTCTAAAAATAAAAATAGAAAGATGAGTTAGTGTCTAAAACTTAAAAAGAAAGTTTCTAAAAAAGCAACCTAGTTTCTAAAAACAAATTAGGAAAGTTTCTATATATAAAAAAAAGTTTAGTTTCTAAAAATGAAAAAAGAAAGTTTTTAAAAATGAAAAAGGAAAGTTTCTAAACCTAAAAAGCTAAATTAGTTTCTAAAAACAATTTAGAAATAACCCTTATCTTATCTTATTTTATCTAATCTGATCTTATCTTATCCTATCCTATCCTATTTTATCTTATCTTATCTTATCTTATCTTATCTTATCTTATCTTATCTTATCCTATCCTATCCTATCCTATCTTATCTTATCTTATCTTATCTTAGAATTAGAAAATAAATTAGTTTCTAAAAACAGAAAAGAAAAGTTTCTATAAAAAAAAAACTGATTAGGAAAGTTCTAAACCTAGAATTAGAAAGTATGTTAGTTTCTAAAAATAAAAGTAATCCTAGAATTATAAAGTTTTTGAAAACGGAAAACACATGCTAAAAATAGAAAATAGAAAAACCATAATATTAACCTAATTCTAAAATTAGTTAATCTCAGAAAAATGTAATCGTTAATCCCTGACAACGACGCCAAAAACTTGTTCATAATCCTAAGTGTAGAGTCGCGATGTAGTAATAATCTCGGTGAGACCGAGGTCGAATCCACAGGGACTAATCTCGTGAGTATTCTGAAAGTAACTAGAAGAAGAATTAAAAAAGATGAAAACCTAAATCTGGAAGTATAGAGAGTAATTGTGAGAGATTTGCTGAAAAACTTAAGAAATTCAAAGGTGGGAAACTAGGGTTTCCAAGGAGCCACTTATAGAGATCAAGGAAATGTATGCTTGATTCACGAACACAACTAGAATAAGAGTCCCATCTTATCTAATTGGAAGATATCTCAGTAAAACCAAATCTGAACTTCCTTTGACCTAATTCTCAATAGATGAGAGGTGTGAGAATTAGAAGTGATTCCATCACAAAACCATGCCCAGGAGACAAGGCAAACAACAGGATTTACCAATCCCACAACCAATCATAAGAAAATCATGAAGATTAGAAGGATTCCATCACCCAACCATGCCCATGAGACGATGGTGAACAATGAAATTTCTGAATTTCACAATCTCAATACATGAAAAGAACATACTCAAAGCTATCGCAAATTTATTGTAATTTAAGTCACAACAAACCATTAAAAACTGAAAGTATTTCCTATAATTAAACTAGAATCAAAGATAGTTCAACTTAAATATGAATCAAAGTAATAGAAAATATCCCATCACGCTACAAGCTTCATCTCTTAGCCCTAGCTAAGAGGTTTAGCTAACCATAGACATGATTGAACTGGAATCTCTTAAGAAAAACATAAAAACAGCTAAGGAAAGGGAAGAAAAACTTTTGACGACGGCTTCTCCACGCTTTTGCTCTACTCCACAAACCCTAGAAGATGCCTAGGAATATCCTAGGGAGTCCTATTTATAATTGTGGAACTCCAACTTTCGCACCTAGTTGAAAAACTCTAAAAATTGCCTCAAATTTATGCAGTTTCCCAAAATAGGCTTCACTCTGCACAATTTCACAGAATGGCCTAGCGTTTTAGAATATGCTTCTTTAGGACACTTTCAGGATTTCTTTTCTTCACTTCAAGTCTTCAATGCTCTTCATTCCTCACATAGGTTTCTTGGATCTTTGGCATGTGAATTCTTCATTCTTGGTCTCACTAGGTCTATCCTTGGCCTTGGTGAATTTTGAGCGTTAAATTTATGCTTTTAGCATAATTTTCAATCCAAGCTCTTAAATTCCTTGTAACCCAAACATGATTAAAATAGAACATTAAGCATTATCATGTTCATAAAACTAAGTAATAAATGGGGGCTAATTTGTAATATTTAACCCTCAACAAGGACCAATATATTTATATTGTAAGTTAAGATTATAGAGGTCAACTATCAAATGATTGGTGGTGCCACTGTCAGGATACGGTATAGATCATTTGTTGGAGATGAGGCAGTCACATATGCGGTGGAGTTGGGTGCAGGGGATGGAGCTTGTTGGAATTGGTGATCAAAACGATGCCAACAAGTGTTGGAGGTATAGTTCTCACAGCCACAAATTTGACACAAACCTATCACATTATTTGAGGTTGGTTGTGGTCCAAATCAACCCTGTCCCCGACCACAGTTGGATCTTACATGTGAGGATGGTCGAGTTGTAAGTACAAGTGGCAACATTAGTCGTGGGTGTGACAGTATCACTGACTGTGTTTTAATCATCAAGGCACATTTCAAATCCTTGTAGATGAGACTGAAAATCATCCACAGAGATATCCTCTAATCTTGACGTCAGGGTGGTAACAATGGTATTATAGGTTGTATCAATGCCATTAAGAATAACTTACTACAAATCAAATTCATGCATTGGATGGCCTGAGGCAGTAAGAGATCGACGAATTGCTTGGTTTGTTGAAGATAATCAGTCACGGACCAGTTTCCTCTTTCGAATTGTTTGCAACTCATGTCTAATATGCATGATTCGTGCCCCAGAGAGAGATGCGTATTTCTTCTCAAGCGCAAGCCAGACGGAGCATGAGGAATTGAGGCCAATGGCTTAGGCCAATGTCATCTTAGAAAGGGAAGAAAGAAGCCAACCAAGGAACACTTGATCTTATTTATGCCAAGCAAGATAGTCCGGGTCAAGAGTGCTTGATCCTTCATCGTCTTTTTCATTATAGGGGATGTGAGGGGGACAAGAGAGTGACCCATCAATGTATCCTTCAAGATCAAACCCTTGAAGTAAATGGACAAACTGGGTGTGCCATAAGAGATAGTTATAGCGATCAAGTTTAACGAGAATTAGATGATGAATATGAGTAGTTTGAAGGGTTGGAGGTGAAACATTTGATGAAGAAGTTGCTATTGTGATATGCGTGTAAGAGAGGATGATTACTTCGACTTCAACGTGAGTCTCTTTCAAGAAGCTCTGATACCATAAGAATGATAATGAAAAGGAATGCTAAAATTGGGAAAAAGTCACCATTGCTATGGGTGATGAGTTTCATCTATATTTATATTGTTTGAATTAGTTAATGTACAAAGAATCAATACATAAATTATAGAGATGATTGAGGAATTGTTATAGAGATGATTGAGGAACCATTACAAATTTTGGGTGAAGTGGTTTCCATAGTGAAAAACTACAATGGTGCGAGTGCATGCGTAAAAAAATAAATAAATTCTTATGTATAATGATGGCCCAACAACATGCCCTAGAATAAAATATAATATTGGATCAACCATACTACATCACATTAATGTGTCATCATTTAAGCCTTATTCCAATTAATAATTTACCTTTCACTCAGTTAAGGGTTAGACGTTCCCTTAAACTATTTTTTCTTACTACCTATATCTACATACTTGTTTTTTCTTACTACCTATATCTACATCCCTTTTTAAATTCCATGCTTTTTTAGAGCTTTCAACTTAAACTAGCTCATTCCTAACTAGTGTAGTTCTTGGCCTATGTTATATATAATCAAAAAATTAGAGTCTACTTTTCCTTATTTTATTATCTATTCATATTACTCATATGTATGTTTGAATGCATTCATTTTTAATTCTATCATTCCTCGTCTTGCCACTCATTCTTCTCAATTTTCTTATTTTTGCTACACTCATCATATAAACAAGTTGTTCTTTTACTACTTAACATTTTATCGCATTAAGTGTAAATTTTTCTTTTAATTTGAGTAATACATAACAATCACATAAAGTTCTAGAGGCACATCTCCATTTCTTCCACTATGCTTGAATTTAGTAACATGCTTTTCAATCTCTCCACTGTCATGAATTCTAGGCCTATGCTATCAATAGTCATTTAGGAAAACTCCTGATTAACAATTTTAACTACTTCCTTGTTGTCATGCCTATTTTTAAAATTGTACTCCATATACTCTATTTTAAGATGAATAATTTTATATCATTTAGATTCTAAAGCATCCCTCCATAAATCTATCTTTTTGTGTACGCACTTATTCTTGTCGTCAACCAAAACCATGTCATTTACAAACAACATACACCATAGGATATCTTTCTATAAATGCCTTGTTAACTCATCGATAACAAATGCGAAAAGTATGGGCTTAATGTTGACCTGGTGTAAGCCTACATTAATTGGGAACTCACTTGTCTCTCTACTAATGGTTTTCACATTTGTTACAACTCCATATATATCCTTAACAATGTCAATATATCATTTTAAGGCTCATTTCTTTTCCAATGCTAAATAGATTAACTCTCTAAAGATCCATTGTATGCTTTCTCTAAGTCAATAAAGACTGCAGAGATCATTCCTCCTCTCCATATATTTCTCAATTAATTGTATAAGAAGAAAAATAGCTTCAGTGGTAAACCTCACAACATGAAACTAAATTGATTTTCGAATACATTCATCTCATGCCTTAGTCTTTACTCTTTTTTTTTTTGCCTTAGTCTTTACTTAACCATTCTATCCTAAAGTATCATAGTATAGTTCCTAAGTTTAATCTCACAAGAGTTAGTGCAATTCTGTATATTTTCTTTGTTCTTATAAATAGGTATCGCAATACTTTTTCTCAATTTGTCTAATATTTTCTTCAAATTTATAGTTTTGTTAAACAATTTTATCAACAAAAAAAACCTAATATCTCGCATACACTTCTAAATTGCTATTGGCTTTCCATGTTTTCATATTTTTCAAAACTTTTTTCACTTCAAATATCATAATCCTAAGAAAGTATCTATGGTATATGACATTATTTGAGTTTATAGTTCCTTCTATCTATCTTTTTTTTTTTTTTTTTTTTTTTTTTTTCTCTTAGAGCAATTGTCATTTAAGAAATTTTGAAAATAGCTTCCCTATCTTTCACTGATCTCACTGTCTTTTATATTCTCCTTTGGTTGTGATATAATCTGGATTGCTACCTTCTCTCATATTTGAAATTTTTTAGACATATTTCTCACACTCTTATCCCCAATCTATTGTAAATATTATCATAAGTCTTATGTTTAGCCTCACTTACTATTTTTTTAGCAATATTTTGACATTTCGATATTCTTCAAAAATTTCAGCATTTCCAATTCTTTGTCAGATTTGAAACATGTACCTTTCTCGTTAATAGCTTTTTGTATATCATTACTTTACCACCAAGTTTTTTTTATAGGATTGACTTTTCTATTTAAATATTCCTAAAACATCTTTTGCCACTTTTATAATATACTCAACTATTTCATTCCACATAACATTTAGTTATTTAATGACATTTTACTTTCTTTCTTCTATTAATTTATTTTTTCAAATAAAATTATTCTCTGCTTTTAAATTTTGGCACTTAGTTTTTCGACACCTATTGTTGTCACATTCTTTCCTCCATATCTTAATGTAAATGTTTGTAACCATACTACACAAATAAGACTCTTGCCTAGTATAACCTTGCAATTCTTGCGTATTGATTGTTCTATTTTCTTTAGTAGAAAAAATATATTTTTCTTGTATATAATCCACTTTTGCAATTTTTTTTTTTAAACGTGCATACACACCTATACACACTACAATGGGTGACCTCAATGTTGAAACACTTGTGAGTCTACCAATGAACTATGAGTAGGGTCCCATCCACTTTTGCAAGTTATTAAATGTTTATCTCTCTTTTTAATGTATGTGTTTTCTAGAACTAGATTATATGTCATAGTAAAATCAAGGATGATATCTCCCATATTCTCTTTCCACTTAAAATTCTTTGCATTAATTAGTCCATCTATAGACTCTTAAAATTGCCTTTTGAGTCTTTCTTCTAATCTTATCTGTGGCACATATGGACCAATAATATTGGTTATCTCCCATCCTAACATAAATTTTATTAATAAAATCCAATCATTTACTTTTTTAACATATAATATTGTTGAGATATGGAGCCACATCTGGACGGCCGCTCGACCGGTCGAGTAGCCCACTCGACCAGTTGTGGACTGGCTCGACTCAAAGTCCAGTGAGCATTAGTTTTTTGGTTTCGCGGTACTCGACCGGTCGAGGCCCATGCTTGACCAGTCGAGCACCCTGCTCGACCAGTCGAGGTTACGCAGATTTGTTTCCGGATTTGATGCGGACTGCGGATTTTTTAGTCGGTTTTCACAGATGTGCGAAAGAGGAGTTGCCTAAACTATAAATAGGGGTCTCTAGGGCTTTTCTAGATATAATGAGACTTATTCCAAGGTGTGGGCAAAGGAATTTCTCTGTACTTTCAAGGGAGAGGTTAGTATATTGCCTTGTAATCTTTATTTTTCTTCATAGTGGAAGTTTGCATCCTTGATTTTTTACCCTTGTTGGGGTTTTTCCGCGTATATCTTATCTTGTGGTTTGTGTAGAATGCTTTGATTCTTTTTCTTATTTATATTTCTTCTTATTTTATCGTTTGTGGGTGAGATCGGAGATTGGATCTTGGTTCACTGTGTTGTTGGCGTGCTGTGCAACAACTGGTATCAAAGCTATTGGTTTAGTTCTATTGGGAGCAATGATAGAAGAAGGGAAGACTAGAATTAAGAAGTTTGATGGTTCAAGATTTGCCTTCTGGAAGATGTAGATGGAGGATTATCTGTATCAGAAGGACTTCTTTATTCCTCTAGGAGGAAAAGAGAAGAAACCAGAAAAGATGATAGATGATGAATAGTTTTTATTAGATCAGATGGCTTTAGGAAGTTCTCAAGGCGGGAAGGATTCAGTGAATCTATCTGAGGAGAGTGACACAAAGGCGTCGATCTTGTCTCTTGATGCGAGGAATGAGTCTTGGGTCATACACTTGGGTGCTTCGTTTCATGACACTTCATGTAAGGAAGTTCTGTGTAATTATGTGTCAGGTGACTTTGGAAGAGTCTACCTGGGTGATGATGAGCCGTGTAGTATCGTTGGAAAGGGAGACGTTCATATAAATCAAAAAGATGGAACGACTTTGAAATTGAAGGATGTCAGATATGTACCGAGTTTGAGACGAAACTTGATCTCAGTAGGGTGGTTGGACGATACCGGTTATGTGATGACATTCACCAGTGATTCCTGGAAGATCACAAAAGGTGCCTTAGTGATATCTCGAGGTAAGAAGGAAGGTACTTTATACATGACTTCAGGATCGTATAGTTCACTCGCAGTCGCATCAACTTGGGTGAATGGGCAGTTATGACATCAGAGGTTGGGACATATGAGTGAAAAGGGACTGAAAGTGCTATTGTCAAAATAGAAGCTACTATGGCTGAAGTCTTTTGACTTAAAATTTTGCGAGGACTACGTGTTTGGCAAGCAGAATAGGATAAGTTTCAAGAGGACATGACATGCTCCAAAGACGCATCTGTTGGAGCTTGTATATATTGATGTGTGAGGACTGACACAGGTATTATGTCTTAGTGGCTCACGTTATTTTGTTTTTTTTTATTGATGATGCGAGTAGAAAATGTGAGTTTATTTCTTAAAGCATAAATCTGATGTATTTGATGTATTTAAGAAGTGGAAAGTTATGGTAGAAAATGAGACAAGTAAAACAATAAAATGTCTCAGATCTGATAATGAGGGAGAGTACCGTGATAAGAGATTTGAGGAGTATTGTACAGTAAATGGAATCAAACATCAGAAAATGATTCCAGGGACACCACATCAGAATGGTGTGGCTGAGCACATTAACAGGACCATCCTTGAGCATGCCAGGAGCATGAGGTTACATGCAGGGTTGTTTAAGACGTTTTGGGCAGATGCTGTGAATACTGCCGCATATCTCATCAATAGAAGTCCCTCAGCACCATTGGATGGTGGGCTACTAGAAGAAACATGGACTGGAAAAGAAATAAATATTGCACATCTCAGAGTGTTTGGTTGCACTTCATATGTTCACATTGATATAGAGCACAGAAATAAGCTGGATGCGATGTTCAGGAGGTACACGTTTATAGGCTATGGGCAGCGTAATTAGCTACAGGTTTTAGGATACAGAAAATAAGAAAATCATCAGAAGCAAATATGTAGTCTTCAATGAAAAAGTGATGCATATGGACAGTGTGCAGAAAATAAGGTCGAGGACAAAAATTCGTAGAGATGGAAGAGTTACTGGACATGGGTGTTACAGCGTCTCATGATAATCATGCATAGGAGCATTATGAGGTAGAGCCACATACACCAGTTGTGAGGAGGTCTACTCGAGAGAGGAGACCCACGGTTCAATACTCACCCTCCTTACATTATCTACTGCTGACAGATAATGGTGAATCAGAGTGTTTTGAAGAGGCATTACAGTTAGATACACGGGTTAAGTGGGAGCATGCCATGGATGATGAGATGGACTCTCTTGAGTCTAATCGTACATGGGAGCTAGTCACTCTACCCAAGGGTAAGAAAGCTCTTTATAACTAGTGGGTTTACAGACGGAAGGAGCATGATGGTTCAAAACGGTACAAGGCTAGATTGGTTGTGAAAGGGTTTCAACAAAAGGTAGGTATCGATTTCACTGAAATAATTTCACCAGTAGTAAAAATGTCTACGATTTGCATGGTCTTGAGTATAGTAGCTACATAGGACTTACATCAGCTAGATGTTAAGATAACCTTTCTTCATGGGGACCTTAAAGAAGAGATATATATGCATCAACTGACATGATACGTGGTACTAGGAAAGGAGAATAATGTGTGTAGACTGAAGAAAAGTTTATATGGCCTGAAGCATGCCCCGAGGCAGTGGTGCAAGAAGTTCGACAGTTTTATGTCGGGAAACAGTTACAGGAGATGTCATGTAGACCACTATTGCTATTTGAAAAAGTTTGATATGTCACACATCATCCTTCTTCTGTACGTTGATGATATGCTTGTGGCTGGTTCAAGCATGAAGGACATCTCAGATCTCAATAGACAACTGTCTAGAGAATTTACCATGAAAGATTTAGGAGCTGCAAAATAAATCCTAGGCATGAGGATAAAGCGTGAAAGAAAAAACAAGAAACTGGCTTTGTCACAGGCAGAGTACAAGCCAAGGTACTTGATCAATTCAATATGGGAGGTTTTAAGTCGATTAATACTCCATTAGCCAACCACTTCAAGCTATCTAAGGGGCAAGGTGCAAAGACGCAGGAGGAATGAGACTACATGGCTAAAGTCCTATACGCGTCTGCTATTGGGAGTCTCATGTATGCTATGGTGGGCACGAGGCCAGACATTGCTCAAGAAGTGAGAGTTGTTAGCAGGTTCATGAACAACCTCGGGAAGGAACATTGAGAAGTGAATTCTTAGATGCCTGGTAGGTACTAAGGATGTAGGGTTGTGCTATGATGGATCGAAAATCAAGCTATAAGGCTACGTGGATTCAGATTTAGCAGGAGATATCGACAGTAGAAGAAGCACTATAGGTTATGTCTTTACTCTGGGAAGTGCTGCAGTCAGTTGGGTCTCTCAGTTACAGAAGATAGTGTCTATTAGTATGACGAAAGCAAAATATGTTGGGGCTACAGAAGCATGCAAGGAGATGGTATGGATGTAAGATTTCATGGAAGAGTTGGGTAAGAAGCAAGTAGATTGCAAGCTGTACAGTGACAGTTAGAGTGTAATATACTTGGATAAGAATTCAGTATTTCATTCAAGGACCAAGCATATTTCCATCAGATATCACTTCATACGTTCGTTACTGGAAGATGGATCGATTGTTCTAAAGAAGATTCATACAAGTGAGAATCCCGCGGATATGCTGACCAAGGTGGTCACACGGGAGAAGCTGAAGCACTGTTCAACTTTGATTGGTCTTCAGGCTTGAAGGTGGTGCACTCCGGATGAAGAAGACGAAGGTTTATGGTGATGTATCTCCAAGTGGAAGATTGTTGAGATGTGGAGCCACATCTAGACGGTCGCTCGACCGGTCGAGTGACCTACTTGATCGGTTGTGGATTGGCTCGACTCAAAGTCTAGTAAGCATCGATTTTTTGGTTCTGCAGTACTCGACCGGTCGAGGCCCATGCTCGACCAGTCGAGGGTCCGCTCAACCATTCGAGGTTACGCAAATTCGTTTTCGAATTTGATGTGGACTGCGGAGTTTTGAGTCAGTTTTCACAGAGGTGCGAAAGGCGAGTTGCTTAAACTATAAATAGGGGTCTCTAGGGCTTTTCTAGATATAATGAGAGTTATTCTAAGGTGTGGACAAAGGGTATTCTTTATACTTCCAAGGGAGAGGTTAGTATATTGCCTTGTAATATTTGTTTTTCTTCATAGTGGAAGTTTGCATCCGTGATTTTTTACCCTTGTTGGGGTTTTTCCACGTATATCTTGTCTTGTTGTTTGTGTGGAATGCTTTAATTCTTTTTCTTGTTTATATTTCTTCTTATTTTATCGTTTGTGGGTGAGATCGAAATTGGATCTCAGTTCACTGCGTTGTTAGCGTGCTACGCAACAAATATTTTATCCTTTAAATCTCACTCTACAACTATCCTTACCCCATTTTATTGTCTTTTCCTATATATATCAAAATAAATATTTATCGGTTTCTCAATTTTGGTCCCTCTTCACTTGGTCTCCTAAATGCGAGTAATGGTAGCTCTCATTCATTTCATCGTATTTACTAACTATATACTCTTACTTGCCAATGTTTCTATATGATGTAACCCTCCTCTTTTATCTAGCTTAGGACCATCAATGACAACACAAAACTCTCACGGGCATAATGCAATAGACTATTACATAGGTTGATTGCAATCAAATGCTCACTTTTTAATAATCTAGTACATAGGTTGATTACAATCATCAAGTTAACCACAACACACTTTGAAGATAAAAATGTGCATTTGGGATATGGTTTTATTCAATGTGTGGATCACTTGTTGAATTTTCTATGATGATTATGCTACATGGCCTTGGATGGATAGTACGCGTGCTATCTAGTAGTGGAAATAAAGCACCGCATAGTAGCTGTGATGGAGCCCCACATTCTATCAAAACCCCTTTATGGCTTAATTGGTGAACATGCTCACCAATTTAGATTGGCCCACTTTTTTTTGTCGCATCTTAGATGTTTATTTGCTAAAAATTATCCATTAAATGCTTCTAGTCATCAAATCAACAATATATTCTTGAATAATCAACAATAGTCATTAGATGCGATATATGAAAATGTTAATGATCATATGATTAGGGTTAATCAGTTTATTCTGTATTTACACTGTAATCCATCCAAAAGGTTGATATCATTCGATTAGGTGGTCAATGTCGATGCTCAAGGTCACAAATTCATATGGTAGAGATGGTTTATTCCTGAGTATCCAATATAATATTTTATTCCTGATTTATTAATTCCATACGTATGTGAGAATTGTACACTGATGAGAGTCGAATATTACATATTAGACCCTGTTATTACTTGATTTGACATACATGATAATGCTTAATGGGGTATTTTAATCATGTTTTTGATGTAGGATGCAATCAGGAGCGTGGACTGAAAAAGAGTACTAAAAGTGTGGATTTGACGCTCTTAAGTAACCAAAGCAAGGAACGAACTCTAGAGGACCACTAAGAATTTACACGTCGGAGATCAGAGAAATTCCAGCCACTCGCATTAAACAGGCCTGAAAACCAGTCAGAATGCAAGATCACAGGGTTCCCGCCATGCGATTGACTTAAAACTTCATACATGGGATGAGGGCCATAAGTTAACCGTACATATAAAATCTCAGCCCTTATATCACTCTAAAAATGCCCCAATGGACAGATCAGCCCCTAAAATCTGGATTCTGGGCCCACTTGCAATCTGGAAATACCTCAATTTTAGTCCTTACTGTTTAAATGATATGAGAGAAGAGTGAATGGAACGGATCTCTCATATCCATCATCATGGACCCCACTGGAGTTGAGAGTGCACAATGCATAAGTGCACTTGATGTGCACTGAATTGCACCACACGGTCAAAGTCGGTTTGACCGATTACAATTCAAAAAACGGCAAGAGCCGTTCTCTGTTTCAAAACAGGGACCTGCGGTCCTCTGTTGTGGGCCACAATCAAGATTCTAGGGTCAAATCTGGACCGTCCATTGGCTTTCCAAGGCCCATATTACCAAGGCCTAGGCAAAAATATTTGAAGAAACAAAGAGACTAGGATCCTAGCCGTTTAAATGTTGGACGGACGGTAGAGAATAATATTATGTGGGCCTCATCAACAATAGATGGAAATCACATATTTCCGACCAAAATTCCAAGAAGAATACGGTGGATGGGCTGGATTTCTCAAATAACTATGATCATGGGTCCCACTGACACCAACTATTCCAAACAGCGTAATCAATACGCAGGACAAGCGTCTGGGAAAGCCGGATCTTCACGGCCGTTCAGTGGTTAAAATCTTGATCAGTTTGACGATCCGGACCGTCCATCGGAGTCCTAAATGCCCATTTACTAAGACCTAGGTGGAAACCTCCCAACATGCAGCTAAGATCTCATTTCAACCATTCAAAAGGAAGATAGACGGTGAGTTAAATAATCCATGGGCCACCATGTATCTGATCCAAAACCGATCATGTCCGACCGATTTTTCGAGAGGATTGCAATGGATGGCGTGGATTCCCCAACCAACCTTAATCATGGGCCCCACCAATGTCACAGCGTAAAGCATCTCCCAAAAGGCCCTGTTTCGCGTCCAGACGCAGCCCGACCTTCGTGGGCTGTTGTGTGATCTCAGTGATAATCAGAAGGCTGATCTGAACCGTCCATCATGAAGGTCTACCAAAAACATCCTAGGGGACGTTGTCCTTGTAGAAAGAAAGGGAAGAAGAGGGAATGTGGCACCACTTTCTCGGTGCGAAAGTCCTTACGCATAGTTACTGACGTCTGCTGTGTAGACTTGCGCACGAATCCGACCTTCTCACACAGCAACCCTCCACCGTTTCCTGCTGCTATAAGAAGAAAGAAAGGAAGTTGTGAAAATCATCTTTCGGCTGGAGGCCTGGAATTCGGCTGGAGATCTGACAGGAGAGAGAGAAAGACAGGGAGAGAAGAAAGAGAAGAGAGAGAGAGAGAGAGAGAGAGAGAGAGAGAGAGAGAAGGATGTTTTTCTTTATATTTCATTTAATCTTCTTTTTATTTGAATTCATGGCTTACTAATCTCTCAGCTAGGGCTGAGATGAAGCCCCTAATTTGAATAACTCTGATTATATGTTGATTTTACCTTGATTCGATTGGTTAGTTTCTTTCTCTAGCGTGCTTGATTGGTTTGAATTTTGTACTTCTCCGTCTATGAACTTGACCAAAGTATATATATGGATGTTGTTTGGATGCTTATTCTAGGTGCTTGTGTTTGATCATGAACAGGTTTCCTATAGAGGAAGAAACAGGGTGCTTTAATGAACTGTACATTCCATGTGCCCGACCAAGGACATGGGATATGTTATTTATGGCATTGCTTAAAGGAATTAGACATTCTGTATGCCCGATTAAGGACACATATTGTGCTTTCTCTATATAAGTGGTATCAATCTAGATTAAGATGAATCAACAGACAAAACAAGGGTTAGGATAATTAGGGGTGGATTCGAAAGTCCTAGTGCTCTCTCTGATTGAATTTTCTTCCCTGTTCTCAATCGTTTTCATAAAATTGTGCTTAGTAGTTCGCTCCATTATTTGTTAGATTAGTTAAGGAGAATCATAGATTTGAATTGTGACGACCAGTCCTCGTGGGAACGATCTCGTTATACGTACTGTATCTACATCTGATTCGTATACTTGCGAGTTTAAAAATCATTTAAATCATGTTGGTTTAAATAAAACATCATACACATCCATAACGTATGCATAATTTGAGTTGTTCAACACTGTTTAGATATCCTCACTTAAAAACCAGGCCATTTCATCGCTCAGGTGGGTCATAGCGTATCAAAACGAATGAATGGCAAGAAAAAAATTATAACCGTCGAATTACTTCATACACTAGCTCACCTGAAGAGTGAAATTATTTAATTTTTTAGGTAGAATAACTTAAAGCATTATTTCCAACCTATGACAAGCTTAGATTTCAAATTCATTTGCTAATTTTTACATGTCCTTGCAAGTGGAAATGTATGGCTTAAAAGCATGTGGAATTAACAAACCTTCCCTATTCTATACTATTATTGTGATGTGTGCCTTAACCAGATGTGTAAGGAAGAATAATTAAATAAGGAAGAATATGAGAATTAAGAGATATAAGAGAGAAGATAAGGAGGGATTATAAAAGATGAGGAAGAGATGATAATTGAGAGATACGTGAGAGAAGATAAGAAGAAAATAATTTTGTTATTTATCTGTCCATAGGAATTACATTACAGTATCTTATATAAGCAACATAATAAAATTATGAATAACCTATTATTAAATAACAATAATAATATTGGGGGACAAAGGAAGCAAAACCCAAATTCAAATCAAACAAGCAAAAGAAATGCAAAAAAGCATGTAAAGGAGCACACAAATTTTACTTGAAAAACCCTCGCTGAAAAACTATAGAAAAAAAAACCACGACACAAAGCGATAGTAAAATTCACTATAAAACGATATTACAAGAGATAGATCTACTTACATATACGAAACCCATCAGAAAAACCCTAACCTCCCTTCAAAGCACTCTTAGAACATTTAAGCTCTCCTAATCGTTCCTTAATCCCACATTAAACCTATAGTGTTACAAGTGGAATAGGAAACAATCTGTGCAATCACTTAAAATTGTGCGCGCTGTCAATTAAAACATTGATTGAGCAACCCTCAATTGATCGAAAGCCACATGTTCGATCGCTCGAACATGCTCAAAAGGGTCTTAAACATGCTCAAAAGAGTCCAAAGAGTTTACAAGTATTTTTTGAATTTTCTTTATCAATCGACCTGACTTGTCGATCGATTGATTATATCCAAAACTATCCAGAGACCAATCTGTATAATCTAAGGCTCACTCGATCGATTGATCAGTCTTGTCAATCACTTGAGACTCATGTTTTATGTACAGATTGAAGACATCTAAACTACAATCTCCATCATGGCTTCAATTATCATAAATCACAGCTCCATGCTCCATCTCTAATCGTCTTCATCATACATTCACCATCACTGTCTCTTCTTGTATACACTCCATCTTTATCATACCTTTGTCAGACCTAAAAAGTCGAACATAATCGAAACTTAACTATGTGAGCCACCTTAATATGCATGTATGTTGGATTCACGCTTGTATTGATTTTCTTGAGAGTAACATGTTGAGACTCAGATATTGCATATTTATCCTCTCAGTTACATTATCTTTCCTTATAATTAAGTGTTAATTTGATATAACTATATATGTTTTCTATACGCAAGAAGATTTTGAACCGAAAGATGAATATGTGCTTAAAATAAAGGATTTACAGCTCAAAAGAAGATAATGAAGAATCGGAGAATTTGAAAGTCATTAATGAAGATTTCATGTGCCAAAGATCTAAAAAAAAAACTAAAGATAAAGGATGGAGAAAAGACCGAAAAAAATCACAAGTTCATTAACAAAAATAACAGACTGTTCGGTCTCACCTAATGTTGGTTCGGTTTGACCGAATGTGTATAGAACAATTCAGCAAGAAATAGTAATTTTTAGAGATAATTTAGCTCGACATTAGGTCAGATCGAAGCCATGTTTGGTACCATCGAAGTAGAGTTTGGTGCGACCTAATAGAGATAGTGACTTTAGATGAATATTGGAGAAATTTGGCTACAACTGAGAGACTAATTTGAGGCAATCAAAGTGATGTTCGATGCAACCTAAGTGTATAATTGGTGCGACCAAAGAATAATAAAGTGCGTAACTTTGAAGTCAGTTTCAAGTCGGTGGAGATTTTTTCTATTTAAATGAGTGTTTAAAGCTTTCTTAGTTACGTACTAGGGCTTGAGAGAAAGACCCAGGGGTGGCGGAGCTTCCACAGAGCTGTCATTCTTCTTCTTTCCATCAGATCTAATTTTCCTTTCTATTTTTTCTTCTGAGATGTTAGCCATCTTAAGCTAATCTCTTATCTAAGGCTAATAAATGATGTTTTTGGTTCAATTTCAGTATTTACTTTATTTGATTTAATAACAATGGTTTGAATGATAATAGTAGATTGAAATAGATTTGAAGTTTATTTTAAAGCTTTTGTTTTGTTTCATCTTTAATCCATTGTCGACTCCGAGTACATTGGATGCTTGGAAGTGCAATTACAAAGCTTATTTAGATAATGAATCAATCTGTAAAATTTCTTGATCTATTGTAGACTCCAGGCACAATAGATACTCCAAATTCCATGCGATTGATGTCTAAGTGTTTCATGAGAGAATTATTTAATTAAAATCATATCTTATTGGTGTTAATTGATGATTTAACAGAATTATCTTCCGAATAGATAGGATAGAACTTCGATTTCACTTGAGTTATACATTGAATTAGTAAATTGAATATTGTGATTTCTATGAGTGGATTCCTGGATTCTTAGTCTTTTATTTATTTATTTTAAAACCCTTTCATTAACCACTGGATTAAAAACTCGGACAAACCATTAGACTTACATCAGTTCTAAGCTGTATTCCCTGGTCCCTGAGGGCTCGACCTCGAACTCACCAAGTTATTACTACATCACAGCCTGCACTTGGGGTTTGTATCAAACGAGTTTTTGGCGCCGTTGCCGGGGTGTGGCGTGAACACAATTATGTTTATGTTTTCTAGATTTGATTTTTCTATTTTTAAAATTTTTTCTACACTAGGGTTTTTAGGATGTTCTAATTTCAGATTTATTTTTATTTATTTATTTATTATTATTTTTATGTGTAGATCTTTTAATATTACTAACAATTTAAACTTATTTTAGTTTCGTAGGATTTTTAATTCTAGTTCCTCTCTTCTGGTAACATTACTAACACCCCCTTAACTTGATCAATCGAGCTTCACTAGAGCACACTAATGAGTCTGCTAGTTTTGACAGTTTGTTTTCCAGTGGCTCGAGACCTCTATACCATATCTTATCATATTCTAATTAGATTTCTAAAGTTAAGAAATAATTAAACAAAGTTTATTCATTAAGTCATAATCATTTAGAGATTTGATATGGTTATTTTAAGCCAAGATTGTAATAGTTAATTGATGTAGAGTGGGTCGCGGACAGTTTCATGGCTAAGATGGATCAGAAAAGGCCCGATCGATGACAGAAGTGATCCAGACCATCGGACCTTAGATCGGGCGTATCTCACAATTCGGAATGAGTTACCTGACGTAAAATATATGATTTTGGGGTAGAACGAGCTACTTTAGCCAACCAACCCGCTATGCTGGGTTGCGACGCCCGGAATTGTGAAAACCCTTGGATCGGCGATCATTTCCCTGTTTTAATTTCATTTTTACTATAAATAGTAAGTTTTAGTTTGGCTATAACTCTTCATCCGTTGGGCTTTAGGAGTTGCGCCCAACGTGAAAAGAGCTTAGAATAATTAGGAGAACGGTTTGGTGAAGCCAAATAGGACACTTACTATTTTTGGCCGAAAACCTTGCGCACTAGTAGACATCACGACTGTCTATAAATAGTAAGTTTACTATTTATAGTAAGTCGCGATTTCTAGGAGTTTTAGTTATAGTTTGATTCTGATTTCTTTTCCATTGCTTGGTACCCCTATTTAAAGGGTTGTGAACTCATTTTTAGGAACCAATTAATCAATTTCAAATTTCTTAGAATTTATTTCTATTTTTCTACTTTCTTTCCTCGTGGATTCGAGAAGTCTCTGTGAGGAGTCCAGAGAAACTCCGTGGATTCGGAGTTCTTATCCTCATCACGTTCATCCCTGCGTCAATTGGTATCAGAGCGAGGATTTCCCTCGGGCCGATGGCAAACAATGAAGTTATGAATCCAAATCCTGTGGACGGTGATCCAGGGATTCGTTATCTTTCAGAAAGAATAGAAGCTTTCCACCGGGAGAGTCAGTTGACCATGCAAGGGCTGCAGGTAACTCTCGACCGTCTTGCGGATGCGCTACTTCTGCCCCGAGCCCTAGGCAATGCTCCACCACCTATGGTTGCTCCACCACCCAGGGTGACTCCACTACCCGTGGTTGTTGTACGACACAACCCCGAATTTCGTAGAGAACTACCAGTGGCAAACCGTAGGGCTACGCCAGATGATTCAAGTTCTAGCGACGAGGACCTTAATGAGGGTTTTGCCCGACGACCAATCCAAGGAGGCGATCCCCAGGATCGTGCTGAAAGAGACTATCGAGGTAAGGCTGAACTTTCTAGTTTTAATGGTTTATTATGTATAGAAGATTTCCTCGATTGGCTAGCCGAAGTAGAGAGATATTTTGATTATATGGTCGTGCCAGATCATAAAAGGGTAAAATTGGTAACGTTTAAATTAAAATCTGGTGCTTCTGCATGGTGGGAACAATTACAACTCTCACGAGCCCGCCAGAACAAGGCGTCCATCTCATCATGGCCACGGATGAGACGTCTTCTTCGATCATAATTTCTTCCCAATGATTATGAGTAGATACTATTTCAGCAATATCAAAATTGCCGATAAGAAAATCGAACCGTCACAGATTACACTGAAGAATTCCAGTGGTTGGCTACATGAAACGATCTGTCAGAATCTGAGCCACAAAAAGTGACACGATTTATAGGTGGGTTACGGCCGACAATTCAGGACCGAATTTAGATGTACCCAGTCGGGACCGTGGATGAAGCAGTTCAATTGGCGAGTAGGGCAGAAACACAACTTGCGAGAGGTCCTGCTCGTCCATATCCTTCAACTCGACCCCCCATGACAGGTCCCATGCAGGATCCAGTGCTGGCACGAGGAAAAAATGCAGTAGGAGAACGTCCTCAACCTCCTACAACCACAAACTGTGATACGGGGAGCGGCTCATCCAGGCCTCAACGTGCAGCACCAACAACAGCGGGCCCGAGTAGGGTTCTAAATCCTTATGCTCGGCCAAGGTCGAACAATTGTTACCGCTGTGGCTAGCCAGGCTACTTTTCAAACACCTGTCCTCAACGTCCTGCAGCACACTTGACTATAAACGAAGGGGGCACTGAAGATGAGGCCGCAGAAGAAGACCATAGCTATGATGAACATGAGCAAACCATTGAAGAAATAGCAGGTGGCGATGAAATGACGGGCGAGGATCATGTCAAATTTCTAGTTGTGAGGTGATTACTGTATACCCTACGAAAGGAGTTACATCCATAGCGACACAATATATTTCGTACTCGGTGCACTGTCAACGGAAAGGTTTGTGATGTGATCATAGATATTGGTAGTAGCGAGAACATCATCTTAAGGGTGATGGTGGACAAGTTGCGGCTACCAACAACGAAACATCCTTCCCCGTACTCAATTGGCTATATAAAAAAGGTGAGTGAGACCAAGGTAACTGAACAATGTACTATCTCATTTTCAATTGGTAAAAATTATAAGGATCAGATACTTTGTGACGTGTTTGATATGGAAGCTTGCCACATGCTACTCGGTCGACCCTGGCAGTCGGACAGTGATGCGATCCATCGAGGACGAGACTATGTCTACGTATTCGTCAAGGATAGTCGAAAAATAATCCTTGCCCCAATGGCATCAGAAAATCACCCTGAAGCTTCTAGAGTGGAGGGGAGTTTCCTCTTAACCATTCGGGATTTCATGTAGGAATCCAAAGAAACCAGCGAGGTATACGTTGTAGTGGTGAAGGGCGAGGAAGAAGAACCCCCAAACATCCCTCTAAGTTTAAGAATGTTACTAAACGAATTTAAAGAAGTCTGGCCTGAGGATTTATCTGATGGATTGCCCCCTATGAGGGACATCCAACATCACATAGACCTCGTCCCTGGGGCTAGCCTGCCCAACCGCCTTCATTATCGGATGAGTCCGAAGGAGTGTGAGATACTTCAGGGGTAAGTGGAGGAATTGATCCGTAAGGGTCTCTTGAGAGAGAGCATGAGCCCATGTATCGTACCATCATTATTAATGCCAAAAAAAAGATGGAAGCTGGCGCATGTGTGTCGACAGCCGGGCAATCAACAAAATTACTATTAAATATCGGTTCCCAATACCACGGTTGGACGACATGCTCGATATGCTGAAGGGGCCAAGGTGTTCTCTAAACTAGATCTAAGGAGCGGATACCATCAGATTCGTATCCGACCTGGTGATTAGTGGAAAACGACATTCAAGACAAAGGAAGGGTTGTATGAGTGGCTGGTCATGCCCTTTGGCCTATCGAACGCATTAAGTACTTTTATGCATTTGATGAATCAAGTACTAAAACCGTTTACTAGCTGATTTGCGGTAGTATATTTTGATGACATATTGATATATAGCCAGGATGAGGCGGAGCACAAGAAACATCTCAGGCAGGTGCTACAGGTCCTACAACTTAACAAGTTGTACCTCAACTTGAATAAGTGTAGTTTTTTAACTGACAGCCTATTGTTTCTAGGGTTTGTTGTAACTTTCATAGGCATTCATGTGGACGATGAAGAGGTGCGAGCTATTAGGGAATGACCGATCCCGATGAACAGTCATGAGGTGAGGAGTTTTCATGGGTTGGCGACTTTCTATTGTCGATTTGTGCGAGATTTTAGCACCATAGTCGCTCCTATAACAAATTGCATGAAAAAAGGACCGTTCTAGTGGACCGATAAAGCTTACAAGAGCTTTCATGAGATCAAGCATCGTTTGTCTATAACACCGGTCTTGGTGCTTCCTAATTTCAACATATTGTTTGAGGTTGAGTGTGATGCTTTATACGTCAGAATTGGGGGAGTATTATCACAGGAAGGCAGGCCGGTAGCCTTCTACAGCGAGAAGCTCAGCGAAGCTCGAAAGAAGTGGTCGACTTATGAGCTTGAGTTGTACGTAGCTATTCAGGCGCTGCGACATTGGCGGCATTATCTAATTCAAAGAGAGTTTGTTCTTCACACTGACCATCAAGAATTAAAATTTATTAATAGTCAGACTAACGTGAATCGTGTGCATGCTAGATGGGTTATGTTTTTATAGGAATTCACGTTCATTCTGAAGCATAAGTCAGGGCAGCAGAACAAGGTGGCTGATGCACTTAGCCGTCGTGCATCACTACTTGTTACATGAGCAACATGGTGGTCCGCTTCGACTGTCTCAAGGAGCTGTATGCCGAGGATGAGGACTTTATTTATTCTTGGGGGAAGTGCCAAGAAGGTCACCCCAGTGACCTTCATATACATGACGATTTTCTCTTCAAAGGGAATCGATTGTGCATCCTCCAAAATTCTCTGAGGGAGCAGATTATTCAGGAGCTACATGGAGGTAGCCTCAGTGGACACCTTGGGCGAGACAAGACGCAAGCTCTTGTAGAAGAGCGGTATTACTGGCCATAATTAGTACGTGATGTGGAAAAAGCAGTATAATGCTGTCATGTTTGTCAGACCTCCAAAGGACAATCTCAGAATACGGGCCTCTACACCCCGTTACCTGTGCCTGATGGTCCTTGGGAGGATTTATTAATGGACTTCGTGCTTGGTCTCCCATGAACACAACGCGGGATGGATTTAGTATTCGTGGTGGTAGATCGTTTCTCTAAGATGGCATACTTTATCCCATGCAAGAAGACCCTCGATGCAACACACGCAGCAAATCTATTCTTCAGGGAGGTCGTACGACTACACGGGGTCCCCAAGATCATTACTTCTGATCGTGACACGAAATTCATTAGTCACTTTTGGTGGACCTTGTAGATTCGACTCGATTCGATACACGACTTCAATTCAGCGGTGCTTACCACCCATAGATTGATGGGCAGACCGAAGTTGTGAATCGCACGTTGGGAAACCTTCTTCGCCGTATTTCAGGAGAAAAACTGAAGCAGTGGGATTTAGCTTTGTCTTAAGCAGAGTTTGCATTCAACAACATGGTGAACCGCTCGACAGGGAAATCACCGTTCCAGATTATCTACGGACGAGTGCCTTGCCACACGCTTGACTTGGTCCCTCTGCCCAAGCATCTAAGCACGAGCATTGCAGTAGAACATATGGCAGAAAAGATCATAGGCATCAATGCTTAAGTGCAGACCAAGCTACATGCCTCGAACGAGAAGTACAAGAAACAAGCGGACAAGTACCGGTGACAAAAAGTGTTCAAGGTGGGTGACCGCGTTATGGTCCATTTGCGCAAAGAGAGATTTCCGACTGGGACGTACAACAAGTTGAAAAATAAGAAGATTGGACCCGTCTCAATTATTCGTAAGATCAATGACAACGCTTATGTTGTTGATCTTCCAGATGACATGACGATCTCATGGACTTTCAACATCGCAGACCTGACCGAGTATTATGAACCAGCGCAGGATGAGAACTCGACGACGAGTTCTTTTGAAGTGGAGGGGACTGATGTAGAGCGGGTCGTGGACAGTTTCATGTAAGATGGATCAGAAAAGGCCCAGTCGACGACAGAAGTGATCCGGACCGTCGGACCTTAGATCGGGCATATCTCACAATCCGGAATGAGTTACTTGACGTAAAATATATGATTTTGGGGTAGAACGAGCTACTTTAGCCAACCAACCTAGCTAGGCTGGGTTGCGACGCTCGGAATTGTGAAAAACCCTTGGATCGACGGTCGTTTCCCTATTTTAATTTTGTTTTTACTATAAATATTAAGTTTTAATTTGGCTATAACTCTTCATCCGTCGGGCTTTAGGAGTTGCGCCCAACGTGAAAAGAGCTTAGAATAATTAGAAGAACGGTTTGGTGAAGCCAAATAGGATACTTACTATTTTTGGCCGAAAATCTTGCACACTAGTAGACATCACGATCGTCTATAAATAGTAAGTTTACTATTTATAGTAAGTCGCGATTTCTAGAAGTTTTAGTTGCTGTTTGATTCTGATTTCTTTTCCATTGCTTGGTATCCCTATTTAAAGGGTTGTGAACTCATTTTAAGGTATCAATTAATTAATTTCGATTTTCTTAGAATTTATTTCTATTTTTCTGCTTTATTTTCTCGTGGATTTGAGAAGTCTTTGCGAGGAGTCCAGAGAAACTTCATAAACTTCATGGATTTGGAGTAGTTATCCTCATCATGTTCATCCCTGCATCATTAATACACCTAGTGTGTGTATATTCTTCACTTGATGCTCGCTTTTACCATGCCTAATAACTCGATGGCATACATATGCATGTGACTGCGATTGACAAACAAGGTACATGAATCAGGGTACTAGCATCACGCCTCCCAATTGGAGTAACCAATGTAGGAATCAAGCGCGTGCTCCAAACGGAAGCGTGCCGATGGGATATGATTTTGCCAAATTTCAGCCAAACATATTGAGCCCACAATGTGGGCCCCATCGTTGATGAGAGTAACCATATGGATTTGTCCATTGAATCTGAGCAGCAGAGCATTTTCCTTTTAACCATCCATTGTACAATCATATGACCACCCGACCGTAATGTTTATATGCCATCCAATCTGTTGATGAGGTAACACAGACATGGATGAAGGGAAACATAAATATCAGTTTCATCCATAACTTTTGTGCCCCCAAGAAGTATTTAATGGTGGGCGTTCAATCATCACTGTTCCTGTGATGCGGTCCACCTGAGATTTGAATCTGGCACAGGCTCATGCCCTAAATGATAATATTAAAAAAAAAAAAAAAACAAAAAAAAAAAACGGGTGGATGTAGTGGATATAAAACATATACATCAAGCCAGGCCCCATGGTCACAGATATACCGAACTGGGTCCTTCTCTGGATCCACTGAATCCGCGTCCGCATGGGAATGATGGGATGCTGTTATGTTGGTTAATTAACAGGTTCGTAAGGCGTGTGTGATCCGTACACATACACGTGCAGTCACGTGTGCAAATATGAAACACTTGTATGAGATCTGACCAGGTATGCTGTTCAGATCTTTCAACCTAAAAATCTGGTTATTTCACCGCTCAAGTGGGCCACTGAATATCAAGACAAATGAATGGCTAGAAAAATAAATTAACGGTGAGTTTACTTCTCACATTGTTGCCCACACACGAAGAGTGAAATGATCTGAATTTTTAAGTCAGAAAATAAGAGCAATATTTCCAACCTTAGGAAAAGCTTAGATATCACACACGTGTTTCATATTTGCACGTGTTCATGCGTGTGGATGTATCCGGCTCCACACGCGTGGAATTTGAAAATCCCTTTGGTGAACGTGGCAAAAACAGGCTGTAATTTTGTCCACATGTGTGACAGTAGTACGGATGGTCCTGCTCACGTTAAATTTCCCATTCTCCAGCACCATTTAGTTTATTCGGTGTCATCCGAACCCGTGTTCAGATAAAGCGCAAGAATTCAACGTGCAACAAAGCACGGATATTTCGATGCAATTGGGACGTAGTTCAAATTTGTGGTGCCACACTTTTCGTGGGTCAAAATTAAAAGCTACCCAAATCCGAAGTGGATTGCCTACTAATTTAGTGGGGAGATTCGAATACAAGACTTTCCATTCAGATACCATGTCAAGCAACCAATTACTTTAAATGGAATCATATTGTAATTGGATGTAATAATCCCGCGAAGGTGAAGGATGATAGACGGGCCGGCAATTTAAAATTACTTAGTTGTATATGTAGGTAATTCTGTGGAGGTGAAGGATGATACACAGGCACTTTGAAATTACTTGGTTGTATGTAGGTAATTCAAACTAAAATAAGGGTTGTTTCTTATGTGCATTCTACTAGAGGTTTTTTTTTTTTTTTTTTTTTTTCACATACATTTACACCCACATTTAATATATGGGTAATTGAACTCATGATCTTGGCATTGAAACTTACAAAGTTTACCACGGAGTTATGAGTAGGGCCTCGATGTCTAAGTTATTTTAAAAAATAAGTATATTCTGAAGGTTATAAAGACTAAGAAGTATGTAAGCATCAACTTCTTTCACCATATGATGATGTGGATGATAAACATGTCACTAGCTAAATTCATAATTATTAAAATTAAAAATATTTATAAATACATTTAGCGTTTTAGAAAAATACTTGCATTATGTTCTACCTTTCATGTGTGCATGAGCCCAGCATAAGAGCCAGGTTGATAGGGAAATTCATTAACCAAGTGTGTGCAGGATGCTCAATAGGGATGGTCTAGTAAAATTAAGCAGGTTTTTTTTTTCTTGGTTTAAGAAAGGATTGATTTAATTAATAATCAAATAATAATTATTTACTTTGCTTTTACCTATTATATGTGACTACCTATTCAATCATATAAGAATACATGCTTATACAAGGCCTCTTCGCGTTGAATCTTTTACACATAAAAGCAATATGTTGGGCGACTGAATCATGGGAACGACACACAAGAAGCATTATGCATATGTGAGTTGTTGGGATTTTGTACTACGGAATCACACAAATCTAGATCTAGGATAGCAATTTAATGACACCAAGCACACACAAGAGAACACAAATTTAATGTAGAAAACCCTTGCGGGAAAAAAACTACGGCACAAAGCGACAGATCTCCACTATGAAAATAGAAATTACAAAAAGAGGTACCCAATTCGAACAACCTCGAATCTCACCATTGCTACACTCTTTAAAAACCCTTAAATCCTTTTAGGAACCCTTGGAACTCCTTTAGAAAGCCTTAAAATTACCTCCCAATCCCGCATACACCCCTTTATATAAGTTTAGAAAGAAGTAGAATCGGAATAGGAAACAAAAATTGTAAAATATACATTTCTGCAGAAAATCTGCATAAAATTTTCGATGTCAACGAAGGTCCATCGATGTCATCGAAAACGGACCAAAACTGTCCAGCGACCAGGGGTGAAAAATTCCGTGAATTATCGATGATATCGAGCAACCTTCGATGTCATCGACGACTGGCTTCGATGTCATCGAAACCCTGTCGATGTCATCGATAGACCAACAAACAGATTTAAGACATCTATCCATAACAATCTCCACAATGTTTTCAATCTTTATCCGTGTAGCTTCTTGACTTTTTCTCTTATCTCTGCATCACATCATAGCTTCTCGTGCACACTCCGTCCTTCTTTTACGCCATTGCTAAGCCCAGAGAAGTTGCATAAAACTTGAATTTCTCTGTAGGAATAATCTAGGTGAGCATGTCTGCCGGATCAAAATCCACGTGCTCAACCACCTTTGCTCTTGTCTTCTCAAAAGGAAAGACGTAGTCTTCTTACTATATCACCACTACCCAATATTGCTTGTCGGGGTACTTGATCACAACACTGATAGCCTGTGAAATAACCGGTCTAATCCAGACCATAACATATACTGCCAACCGTATTTGAATAAGGCTCATGAGATATCCTACTTTTCCTCATCTGTTTTAGGACATGTCTTGAGGAAAACTTGAGGGGAGATGTGTATGGAATGCTCTCCGGCTTTACATAGTCTATCACCTCCTTGATCAATACTTATCCAAGGTATCCTGCCTGAGATAACCAAAGCCTACTCCTCTTTCAGTCTCAACGCCGAGAACCATCTTTGCAGCCCCCTGATCCTTTATCCTGAATGTCCCACTTAACCGAGTCTTCAGTACATTGATTTCAGACATGTCATAATTAGCGATCTACATGTCATCAATTCCTGACTCACCATGGAGGAATCAAATCACTGCCTAGGCGATAGGTCGAACCATAACTTCCTGTAAAATCTTTTCTCAGCCCCTCTAACTTTGAACCGCTCTGGTTGCTTCATGTAGATCTGCTCTTCACTCTCCCTTACAGAAGTGCAGACTGTACATCCATCCTTCCAGCTCAAGATCACATTGGCAAACCAACGCTAATCACGGATCTAATAGACACCTGCTATACCATCGGCGTGAATATCTCTAAGAAGCCGATCCCTTCTCTCTAAGCATAACCCTTCGCTACCAACCTCGCCCTGTATCTTTGCTGTATCTTCCTGAAAATCTACTTGCATCCAACCGCTCTCTAGCCCACTGAAAGCTCCACCAGCTCCCATATGTCGGTCTGGTACAACGAATCCATCATATCGCCTATAATCACCTTATACTTCTCAGCACTAGGCTCACCTAGAGCCATCTGAATAGAAGATGAATCCCCTACGATATTGGAGTCGTTCATGTACCTCGCCGATATCCTGTGATCATGCCGTGTGATTCTTCTCACAGGTGGCTGCTCCACCTGCTCTATATCCCTGTCCGTACGTCTCGCCCTTCCTACCCTTCCTGCTCATGTAGTCATGCTCAACATGCCACACACGTGCAAAGGCGGAATCCCCTACATCCACCGCGGCTCCACCTTTTGAAGTGCTCCCGATCAACATGTACATGTTATTGAGTCATTGCGCTTTCATGATTACCCGTGCCCCCTTAGATACCTTAAGAACACCATCAATACCTATGTACTTACATCCTTTTACCTCAAGTACACCAAGATAAATCAAATTTTGCTTCAAATCAGGAATGTGCCTGACATCAGTTAAGGTACGCTCCACCCCATCAAATATCTTGATGCACACCGAACCAACAACCACAACATTACAGGCAATGTCATTGCCAATAAATACCTGTCCACCATCGCACTCCCTGTAGGTGGTGAACCAACTTCGATGAGGAGTCATGTGAAAAGATACTCCTGTGTCTAGCATCCACTCGCCCTTACGATCATCGTATGACCGCCTGATAGAAGACACAGACAAAACATTACCATCACCCCACTTGATCCATCAGACGTGGCAGCATTGGCCTCCCTGTACGAAGCCTCAGAATCTTCTTTCTTCGATTTAGGATTTTCATAATCCTTCTTCACATGTCCTTCCTTTCCACAATTCCAACACTTTACCTTTCCTTTGCCCTTGCCCTTGGATTTGGATCTAGAACCTGAAGAACCCGTACCTTGTTCAGAATTCTTACCCCTTGTAAACAGTGCATCAGAAGATGTCCCCATGTCGCCGTTTAGCTTTCTCATAGCCTTCCCTTGAAGGGCTGAGATAACGATGTCAACACTCAGGGTTTTATTCGTGCTGCACATAGTGTCCTTGAATGACTCATACGAAGCTGGAAGAGAATTCAGCAATATACATGCTTGTTCTTCATCTTTCATCACTTCCTCCATATCCAGTAATTTGTAAACTAATTTATTAAAGTTGTTGATGTGAGCCTTCAGATCTCCACCCTCTGCCATCTTAAAGTTATACCACTGCCGCTTCAACTGTAGGCAATTTTTTGAGGATTTTTTCGCATAGACATCCCCTAACTTCACCCATAACTTAGCCGCAGTTTTCTTCCTTATGACATTGTAATGAACCTCATCCGTGTTGTATTTTATATGATGTCTCTAATTTTATACGATGATGTTATGTTTCTTCTTCCTCATGAGTTATGTCTAGTTGCGATGATTTTGTAAATTTCGAGGACGAAATTTTTTTATTTGGAGGGGAGAGTTGTAAGACCCGTATCTTAGTCCGTACTATTTTGAAGATTCCTGCGAGCCTCCCTGTTGGATTTCGGCGACCCGCGTCCTGTAATCGGCATTTGCGTGTGACCCTTAGTCGCACCCTGTCAACCTGAGTCGACTCAATCTGAGATTGTACCTTAACGACCGCGTCGTTGCATGGTTCCAACGCCGCGTCTCATGCACCAAGGTGACACCCAGGCTAGGAGCTGTGGGCCCATGCATATATCGAGGAAACGCCGCGCATTTGCGAAGTTTAAGAGAGAAATCTCTACGAATTATCTCATCAATCCCATCAAGGGTCAAGTACAAATCAAGTACACACTTCATTCACCCCATCAAAACCCATACCTCTCTTATATAACAACCCCAAAAGTCACCATTTCCATCCCATCTCCTCTCTCTCTCCCATCTATCACTCCATCCCATCTTCTCTCTCTCTCTCTCTCATTTCTCCTTTCTTTTCCAAGCAACTTAAGGAGAACCCAACATCCAAGCTTCCCAAGCTTTTTATGGAGAAGCTGTAGTGTAGCCCACTTCTTACCTCTCTCATCTCCCATCTCAACCCTTAATACTTCATCATCTTCCATTAAGATTGAAGCCAAGGAGTTCGGCATTCCATCGGACTAAGAAGATCAACGGTGGGTGATCTTGGATCTACATTTTTTTGTCATTTTTATTTTATTTTTGTGATTTAAGGGCCCACATATGGTGAGACCCACCTTGATGTATGCTTTGTATCAATGAGGGGCCCATAGTGGCGAGGCCCCTCCATCACTGCCGATTTCTCTCTTTCTCTCTTTCCTTCTCTCTCTCTCTCTCTCTCTCTCTCTCTCTCTCTCTTTCCCTATGAATGATGGCCCACCTCGATGGGTGTATTGTCCACACCGTCCGTCCATTTGGACAGGACCCGCCTGATGTGTGGATGGGATCCATCACTGTATGTCCATTTGGATAGGACCCACCTGATGCGTGGATGGGATCCATCACCGTCCATTGATGTGGACCCCACCGTCTTTGCATGCGCACCATCCAGCAACAGTCGCTGCTGGACATAGGTAAAAACACAAACATCAGCTTCTTCCGAAGCTTGTGGGTTCACACGTGTGGACCCACCTCAAATGTATGTGTTTGATACACATGGGACCCACCTTACATCCTAACCGTCCATCTGTTTGAGAACGGTGGACCCCACCGATATATGTGTTTAATCAAAGCTGTCCAGATGGTGGGACCCATCTGCTAACTGACGTCAACAAGTTCTGTGGGTCCCATGTGATGTATATGTTATACCTAAGCCATCTAGATGGTGAGACCCATCTGCTGACTAACATCAGCAAGTTCTGTGGGTCCCACGTGATGCATATGTTATATCCAAGCCGTCCATATGGTGGGACCCACCACTGGACTGACGTCGGCAAGTTCTGTGGGTCCCACGTGTGGTACGTGTTGGATCCAAACCGTCCATCCACTATAGGGCCCACGTGATGTATTTATTTCCTCCACACCATCCAGACAGTGCTGGATGGTGCTGGACAATGTTTGGATGGTGCTTATTTACATAGACAATGTTTGGATGGTGCTGATTTACATGGAAAATGTTTGGATGGTGCCGATTTACCTAGACAATGTTTGGATAGTGTTAATCATCATTAGTGGACCATGTGCCCCATGGAATGATAGTGTACAGTGATACACATGTTACACCTATAACTAGTGAAATGATTTTTGGAGTGGTCCAAGCCCACTTGAGACCCATTGTTGCGGCCATCCATGAGGCCCATTTGATGCATATGAGGCCGATGTGATAGGGCCCACCTGCCTTGTATTTGAGGCCCATGGGCAAGGCCTATTATGATGTATTCGAGGCCTATGTGCAAGGCCCATTGTGATGTATTCGTGGCCTATGGGCAATGCCCATTATGATGTATTCGTGGCCCTTGAGACGAGGCCCATTGTGATACACTTGAGGCTCTTGTATGAGGCCTAATACGATGTACGTGAGGGCCATTACGTTGTGTATGAATCCTTTGCATGAGGCTATGGGCCCACTATATGTCAGGCTTTATGTGGGCCCCTCCTTGGGAGCAGTGTTGGTTAAATGACCACATTGACGGGCAATGATGGTTAAATGACCTCGTTGTGACCTTCCCTTAGGCCTTGTTAGGCCCATTCGCATCATTCTCTAGGTGGGCTGACTTAGTAATTGAGCTCCATTTGCATGATCCATCTATTCTCATTGGGCTATCCTAAGATGTTGGGCCCTCATTGGTTATTAGTAGGATTACTTCTTTTATTTTGGAGTCCATCTAGGACTCATTTGGGCCCCCTAGGTAATCTAGCGGGTCATGCAATAGTATGGTGAAGGAACCCTTTCCGGATCCTTAGGATTGTGGGTAGGCTGCTTAGGCCCAATCTTGATATAAGGGGGGCATACATGATCATCATATAATATGCTTAGTATACCTCAACGATACATGCCCATACACATCATATGTATGCTTGATATGAGGAGTGATTAATCATAGTACATGCCATTGGGTAGATTATTATAGTACTCTTCGATAGGGGGAGTTACCCACATGAGCGCACGATATGTAAAGGATTGTTGCATGACTAGATAGTGTGATTTATGCATTTTGCATTGTGTGACATGATTATTGTACGCCCTAGTGACATCAGGGCCGTAGCCTCCATAGGCATATCGTGGTTGACAGGATTGAACACCGAAAATCTTGTTCTACATGGGGTGCTATAGATGTCCCTAGGTGAAATTTCTTAAACCCTTATGGTACCAGGAGGTTACTCCAACGTCTAGACCGAGTAGATGCATGAGCGCCTAGTGCCGAATACAAGAAGGCCGCGCTTTCCACTGTGTCATGGTCGGTTGGAAGGGGGTGCGGCCTTACCCGCCTGAGAGAAGGGGACAAATCTAGGCTGAGTTTAACCAGCTCGAGGAATGGGTCCATTATCGACGAACCGAGCCCGATATTGGCAGGCAGATAGTGAGGTCTCTTCCACTCACCTTGTTGTACGCGATGGGGCGACAATCTGGTTTGGAGTGTATTAGACCGCGATGATATTCCAAAGTTGAGTTGTATTGATATGTGGACTTAGATGAGGATTGATATGCTTGAGTTGTATCTCACATCGCATGGCCTTGGTATGGCCAACATCATTCATGCCTTACATCGCATAGCCTTGGTACAGCCAATAGTATTCATGAATTCATCAGCATATTCTGCATTACTTTGATATTGTATAGGTGTATTATTATATTGCGCACACACTTTCACCACCCTCTAAGATTTCCGTAAGCTTATGCACCACCATTGCATGCAGGTGACGTTAGATCGCTGTAGCGCTGAGGCAGGAGCGCATAGCAGATCATCTTGGAGCTTTTGTCTATCATCATTGTATTTCCCTTTATGCGCTTTATACTTATAAGTTTTTTATCATAGTGAAAATGTGGAGTTTTCGGTTGTTGTTTGTGGGTTATGTTTGGTTATGTTTATTACAAATCAAATTTATGTTGAAAATCCTCCTCGTAGGATCCCAGGATCGGAACCTGGTGTATGAGCGTTAGGAGCCGAAAGCGGGGTACTACGGAGGCTGTCGGCGCCGAATTTGGCAATCAGAAATTTTGTGAGCCCGGTTTCCAAGTTTGGGGCGTGACATTAGACTAGTCGAATTAAGGCTTAGACTCGTCGAACTAAAGCCTAACCAATATAAAAATCCATATAAGTTTATCATTTGAAAGCACCTAAATCTAAGGTCTTTCTAGGGTCAATTATACCTGAGAAAACTAGATATTGAAGTGTAAAGCCTGAATCTTCTTCTTGAATCTTTAATAGTCCATAATTGATCTACTACTTGAAGTGTAGTCGAAAGTGGAGCTTGATCTTCTACTAAAAGTGCAGTAGAACTTGAATTCATTTTAGCTTGAACTATCTATCTTCATGACTTGTGCTTATGCTTGCACTTTCCAACTTCATGGCTAGTACTTGAAGGTGATCTTTCCATCTCGATTCACTTGAAGGTGAACTTTCCATAAGTTGTTTTGTCCCATTGAAATTTGACAAATAAGAGTGCTTTGTATTTTATAGCACTTACACTTTATGTGCTTAGAAGTGGTCATTTGTTGTAGTCTCACCCCCGTGCTGAAAGACTCTGAGGCAAAAGAATCAAGAGAATGGATGACTTGACAGTTATTGTTGGATCCAATCAGGCTATAGGACGTTATGTGCAAGGAAGTAGGAGTATGACTGCATCCACTTCTCAGATTCAACAAGATCTTAATGAGGGCTTGGACTAATCTCGAAGATGATGTTGACGATACTATTGACCTCTCAGAAGATAATTTAGTGGACTCGACAAGGAACAATCAATTTTCATCGGACACTCCTTTGATGTCAAATCGAATGTTCCGCGACACTCCAAATCGTACATCGGATACTAATAGTAACCGTGCTGGGAGCGCATCAAAGAAACGTATGCGGCCTCCTTGTCCCAGTGATGTACTCGACACCTCTCTTAACGGTGTTGTAGAGGCAATGCGAAGTTTTCGCCTAGGCAAAGAGGTAAATCGTACTAGCAAAATACTTGATGTCCTCGAAGAGGTGCAAGGGTTGACCAACTCAGAGTTTATCGAAGTTGGTCAGCGGTTGAGTAGGGACAAGAAGCTGACATCATTCTTTGTCAGTCTTTGACCTGAGCGTCGCATCGAGTGATTGAAGCAAATACTCTGCGATAAGTTTGGGGATGTAGGTGTTGGGTCTGTTTGACAGGCACTGTTCCTTGTTTATTTTGATCTGTTTCTTTGTGGACATGTAATAACTTTTTTACACTGATACTGGTTTTTTTTTTTTTTTTGGATTGGTACATTCGGTATACAGTGTATACCAAAGTGAAGGATGTGGCAATGATGACTTTTGGATATGTAATATCTTAAATAGATGTAATCAAATGCTTTCTGTATGCACATTATGACAGATAAGACCACACACTCCGATTGAAGAAAGGGTACGTACTCACAACTTTTTCAATACATTTAATCACAGACACTACCTTTTTTTTTTCGATTGGATATGCCTCATAATTTTTAAACATGTTTATATTCAAATACGTTAGTATACATTCCGATAATGGACATGTCAATGCAGATGGCTAAAGAAAAGTACTACGTTGTACTGGTGGGGTGTCGGCCGGGCATATATCTGTCATGAGATGATGCTAGATTGGAGGTCGAGAGATACAACGGAAGCAGACATCAAACTTTCAAGAATTGAAAGGAAGTTGCTGCATGTAGGGACTGTCACTTTGGTATTACCAGTTCACAATCGGGACTTGGACGAGGATCTCATGCGGGATATGTTTCCACATATTCTGACGAGGTTGATATCCATCATTCATCAACTTCGTCTATCCAACAGACGACTCGGGCCATGGTTTTTAAGGCCACATCGATTGATGATCCCGCCCCGTCTTTTGGAGAGAGATTTTGTGCACTTCTGATTGCTATCTTAGTTCTTTTCTTTGCGTTGTTTATTATTTTTAAATTCTAGGTATTAGTGGTTGTGTACCTAATTGAAGAATACTTACTTTGAACTGTTTCTTTATGGTGGTTGATTTGATCACATGGGTATCATTTGGTGTGAGGGTGCTACATAGCTAGGCTTACTTCACCTTGACTGTGATTTTATCACTAAGCACTGTCATTTGGTGTGGTCCACTAGATATGTGGACCTGCTACACGGTCTAGTTATTTTATTGCACCCGAATAATTTGTTATGGTCCACTGGAATCTGGACCACACTTGTCATTAGGATAACGTCATTTACACCGCCAATCAATTATATTGGACAGTATGGATACCAGTACTCGAATTTGGTGGGCCACTTGAATTCCGGACCTCCTACACGTGCATAACCCTTTTAATTGCCCCATAATGACAATGGTGTGGTCCACTGGATATTTGGACCACTCACTTTTTTTTGTAAGACGCCAAGTCCTTAATCCATCAGTTCTATTGAACGGTTTGGATACCGCGGTCTGCGATTGGTGCGGTCCATTGGAGACCCTTTTTATATGAAAGTACTATGTCCAGCGTACCACAATCAAGATGGATTTTGATTTGGAAACAATCCTAAGATTTTGATCCAAATATCCAAATGGGTAGAGATGTTTTCCCCCATTGGATTATTTCAATCCCATGCCTTATCCAAACACCTTCACAATCGTAATCTTGAGATTTTCCAAGCTGTCTAAATTGCCCATCAGAACTTGTCTCGGGATATAGCAATATCATGGAACAGTAACCCATCCACTGACATAATCATAATTACCTTAAAAACGATCCCATCCCTCCTAATCCCGTTCAATTCGGCTTGCCAAACACGCCCTTAATGGTTGAGCTCAAAATCGAAGCATATCCAAAGCTCAAGTAGACCATACAACAAGAAATAGTGGGAATAATGATTTCCACGGTTGAAACCTTCCTAGGCGCTACTGTGATGTTTATTTGTCATCCAACCTGTTCATAAGATAAAACAAAACATGGATGAAGGGAAAATACAAATATAAGATTGATCCAGGACTTTGGTCGCACTCAAGAAATTTTCAACGATAGACATTCAATTCACACTATTTCCCATGGTGTGGTATATTTAAGTTTTGGAAATGCTTCATTTTTGGGCTCAAGCCCTAAAATAATCTCTTAAAATGGATGGGAGGAGTGGATAAAATATATAAATTAAAGTGGACCTCACGGAGTTTACGCGATGTACTTGTGGTGGTGAGTTACTCAGTACGCAATCCGCTTCTCCGGTGGTTGGGAGAATTTCAAAAAAAAAATGACAATGAGACCGACACCCGAGCTACAAACCGCTTCGCTGGGATGGTGACAGATGGTACTGAGAATATAATGATATCGACTGATGATATAGCTTTTTGAAAAGGTTACTGCAACGTAAATTTCTTATTAATCAGGTAGTCTGTTGTAAAATTACCATTGGTGTTTTTTCCCAAAAAATAGCTTTGAACCGTCGATTCGTTGGTACTCACCATGGATGGCATATTCACAAAAAATCCCCCGGATTCGAAAATTCCTAAGCCTTCCATAAGATAGAAAATTCACCACCAGTTCACTCTAAATCAAGAAAGACAGCATTCCGTAACTAAGATCTTCCTCAATGGGCCATCCATGGAAAACAAATGTCATACCAACGGTTTGGATTGCTAAACCATCATCCCACTTGTACTAGCTGAAATCCCGAGCGCACCGTACAAACATTTTTCCGTCGTACAGTATAATACCTCCCCTCAATCTCATCCTTTCGAATCCGGATCTATATTACAAGTAGTAGTTTCTTGTTTTCTACCATTTAAAAAATAATCGCAACTCTTCAACCGTACACATGGAAAAGTTGCACGGATATCCAAACAGTACATATCGCTGATCTGACTGTATATATGTACATTTACAAGAGAAAGTTACACTGAGAAGGTAATATTAATCATCCGATTTTTCTCTTTGAATTTAGACCATTCAACATTTTACTTTTATCCATCAATTTGATAGCCTTTAATTGAATGGTTAGGATTACTTTATTAACCTGATTTTACCTATGCATATCATTCAAATAGTGGGGCCCACTATTCGAATGGTATGCGTATGTTCATCAACGCAACCATGAGTCACCACCATTTCAGAAATGCTACTGCTGATCTAACATTGACTTGATCCTTTATTTTATTTTATTTTATATTATAATGGTCAAAAGGACAAAAAGCCTGAAATCCAGTGCAACTCAGTTGCATCACACTACGATGCAAGCTCTACCCTACACTAACACGTGGATAATTTGATCATCAATCTTGACCATTCACCTGCTAGGCCCTTTTTTGATTGTATTCTAACCATGTAGATATTACTTTTTTACCGTTGAAAATATACAATTTCCTATTCTTCATCATCTATTTGAGGTTCTAGATATGACGGCTAGGATTTCATGATCAAAGCAACTTGTTCGGGCCTTAGCAATTCAGTAAGACATTTGCATTGTGGCCCATTCACAGCGAGACCCACTGATTAATGCTTCCAATACCCGATCAACGTAGGTGCCCCCATGTAGATGAACTTCTTCTGGGAAAGGTAGGACGGATGGTGATTGTGATCGTGGTAGGCCACACCAACCAAGCAATCATTTTATACTGGATTCCCCTTTCCAAACCACCGTTGAGTTTACGTAGTTGTCCTGCATGTGCATCTTTGAAGATACAGCGCATGAATTCAACGTGCGACAAAAGCTTGAATAATTATATATGGAATCTATGTGATGGTTCATGCACACCCATTAGATAGTTATATATTACCACCCACTAGATAGTTATATATTTTACGTACGATGCAACTCAAATTAAACCGTTGAAATTGTAGGGCCACACTTTTTGAACCGTACGTTGATCTAATTAACTGACAGATCGGCAGACATTAATGGATGGACCAGATAAGATATAGCCAATGGTATGAATTCAACAAGCAAATGAATCGTCCAATCAATCTAAGTTTATCATCACAATCCATTTTTCAAGATTATATATGCCATGTATACAACTACGAGTCTATGCCTATGAAACATCGGACCCTCTGATTGCGTGAAACTGGCTACAAGTGGGCCACCTCGCCATCAGCTAATTGGCCACTTCTGGTAAAAGGGAAAAGCTGTATTAATAAGAAAAAACAAAAGCTATGATACGCTGGCAGTCTTATCTAAAATATTAGATTATTAATTGGACTATTAGATTAGTGGACGTCTATTAAAAATAACAATATCCAACGGCATTATTTGAACCAATCTGATTATGTGTCTGTGACTTTCTGACAGTGGGTGCGTAATTTTAGCTGGTTTAACTTGAGTTAGTGTCTGCCAGGTATATAAATTTTTTAAGGACCTTCGTATCAAGCGCTGCCCAAGTATAAAATAACTCCTGTTAGATGAACTAAGCAGGTCAGACCGTCAGAGAAAGACAAGCAGACACAAATTTAAAATTAAATCAGAGCTTCATGAAGCCGTTCCTGATAAAGAAATACTTTGATGCTCTGGAAGTGTGTGATGGATAATACGCAGGCAATTAAAAAATTATGGAGAAATTGCATGATTGCGCCACTCAAGTAATTCAAACTAAACCATCTAATTTATGGGCTACAATCTAGATGCATCAAGAACCAAAGTTTTCTCTTGTTTTGTTATCTAACTATTAGAGTGCTTGGCCTTTATTGGACGGTTACAAATGAAATCTATCCAATGGTCTTGTTTCAAGAAACAAGTGTCCACGCATGGAGAGCGATTATGTGAGACCGTGTCCTCACCCAAGACAGTGCAACCCTTGCTGTGGGGTTAGCGTGGGGGTCACCTTGATGTATGTATTACGAGTCGGGATCCTCTGTCATTGGGTCAACTGGATTTTCCTGTTACCCTAGTGGTTTGGCATCCGAAGCTTTATTATTATTATTATTATTATTTTTTCTGTGAGTGTTGACGTGGAATCGTGTATTACGTATCCACTATGTTCATCCGTTTCTCAGGATCATTTTAGAGCATTATACCAAAAATGAAGCGGATCCAATTATCACGTGGACCATACCATAAAAAACAGTGGTGATTGACCATCCTAACATTAAAAACTTCTTATGGAGTGGTATTTGTTTACCATCCAATCTGGTGATAAAGTCAAATAAGCCTGGATGAAGAGAAAAAACAAATTTCAGCTTGATCCAAAACTTTTGTGGCCCATTAATTGTCAATCACCATTGTTTCTCATGGTATGTTCCACTTGATAGTTGGATTTGCTTCATTTTTGAAATAATGCCCTAAAATGATCCGAAAAATGGATGGTTGGCGTGGATACATAATGTATACATCAAGGTGGGCCCTGCGGTAACTCCGTGGTAAGGGCCGCACTATCGTTCTAAGCTAAGGCCGGCGTCTCACCTAATCTGCTCTCCCACGAATCAAAGGTTATGATTGTTTGTTTGTCTTCAAGTGCAGAGGTTCATAAGTAGTATCTCGTGAATACAGGGTCGATCCCATAGAGAGATGGTTTAGGAGAATGAAAAAATCAAATGTAAAACTAAGTAATAGAAACTAAATGGATACAATGATTTTGAAAGTTTTGAAGGTATGACTTTTAAATGAAATTCAATTAGATTAAAAACAATACCCAAGCTTCAAAGTTCCACACATAGGTTAATAATCCACAAATCATGATGACTTTAATAACACAATTATGATCCGAACACTATGGTCAGCCTAATCGAAAAATAAAATAGTTTAAATATTTTTAGTAAATAATATAAGAGATTAGAGAATCATGGATTTGCACCATTAACATATATTCTCAAGCGTCAGTGATTTTAAGCATTTAATATCCATGAGATAATGAATCAGATAATGTAGCAGGTCGAGAATATCTACCATCTAAGAAATCTAATTGATTCAGGTTAAGCCTAAGCATCCATCATATGGATCTCACATGATGGATCAAAAACCTAAACCTAGATAATTGATAACATATGTACACCATTCATCTCATCATAAAATAAATAAATAAATAAATCAATCATCATAACTTAAAGAATCATTAAATTCAGGTGCTTCCCTTCTACCTTGGGCTAGAGGGAACTAGAAAAATATAACTAAATTGTAAATACAAAGCAATAAGAAAGCAATAAAAGAAATTAAGAAAGATCTAAAAACTTGTAAAGAAAAACAACTTCTAAAACTATGAAACTTGAAAGCTTTTTAAAAACCCTAGATATATCTCTAAAAACCCCAGATATCCCCAAAAGTCTTAGGAAACCCATATTTCTAGGCTAGTTTCTGCAAAATCGCAAAACTGCCTCAAATTTATGCAGTTCGCGTAGGATTTGCGTTACTTTAAGCTAGCCTAAGTAGAGTTTTGGCTAGCCGACCGACACTCAGGCTAGCCGAACCGACACTTGGGTTAGCCGAACTCCCGTAAATTCCATAAGAGGGTGTTTGGAGCTTGAGATTAAATGGGTTTAAGTGGGATTGCAACGCCTTGAAAATCGGGGGTCGAGCAAAGCTCAGCTCCCGAGTTCCAACGCATCACTTATGCAACATAGATAATGATGATTATGATGAGAGCATTGAAACATGAATGAGATTATACCAAAACAACATATCATACTCCAGAGACAGTTAAATTTGTAAGCGGAAGACTGTGATAGATATATAAAATATATAAACTATGATAAGTCTCCAGAGTGTGATAAGGTGACCAGGTTAATTAATTACAAGTACATTTCAAAATATATCAAAGATGTAATGTTATCTAGGCAACATCCCTGTAATCCCGTCGATCAAGACACGACTCACATAAAGCCGCCAGGAAACAACATATACGAGAAAGCATCCTCATCGTCACTAAAGTCCGACTCCACCTCAGGAGTAGCGTCGCCATCTACAATTAGACAAAGTCTGGTGGGTGTACGGAACACCGTCCCGTAACGTGGGAGTGAGTGATTAACTCAGTGGAACAGTAAAGCATAGGTTAACATGTTATGAAAACAGTCAAGCAGTAATGATAAAGTAGTACAATCAACAATTCTAAGTACTCCTGTTAATGCAAGTATGAAATGCTGTCATGATGCATGCCCTCGCCAACATACTCCCTCATGCGACACCATCTTACGTCCATCGCATGCTTTCATCCCTCAGTGCTCCACATCTTCCAGGCACATGCAGTGCGATGATGAGCATGATTACCGAGTTATTATTAGTCTTTTTTAAACAACAATATTGAGAAACTAAGGTACCTTCCTTATATCATTCCTAAACAATGATCCATTCTAGGGTCGTCAATCCTAGATAATCTCATACGATAGTGTGGTTCTAGGTCGCTGCAAAGGCTGTCAGGGCTGTTATACGGAATCGTTGCACCACTCCCCCATCACCTTATTAATACAGGCCTAGTTTATACCCTGTTTACTACGGGAAGGCTCGTCGCCTCTCCGCAGATTCAGAGTATGCTCGAGGTCACTACACCGGGTACGGTCAGGGCTGTTACACGGAATCGTTGCACCACTCCCCCATCACCCATCAAAGCAGTGTAGGCCGACAGCTCGAATACAATGTCCCATACCACCGTATTTGGCTCATGAGTCTAGGTTGCTCAATGGTCACTACGGGGAGACACATCGCCCCAGCGTAGGCCGACAACTTGACCACAGTGTCCCATATCAACATGTCCGGCTCATGAGTCTTAGTAGATCGAGGTACCAAGGTTAACGGGGTTGCACTGGTAAGTTCGGTACCTTAGGTTCAAGCAGTAACGTCCAAACATGGTGAACATATATTAGACAGATCGGGTTACTTGACAAGTTCGGCTAGCTCGAGCGCACGACAAGTTGAACTACATGAAGTGCATAAGCACTTCGCGTGGCCAACTACTATTGCCAAAGTACGACTCGGGTTCGTCAAACACATCTCACGTGGCGAATGAATCTCAGCCACGAATTCAATCTCGTTACCGATTGTCTGGACTATACAATAGCCCCAATCACATTCAAGTACAGAGAGTCAAAGAAGAAATGGATCAACATTTCACTCATACAGTCAAATATCCAATATTGTCCGCTTAGGGCTGTCAGGGCTGTTGCATGGAATCGTTACACCACTCTCCCATCACCCTTCATGGATTTTATGGAATACAACTTAAACATGTGAAGTAGTCAGAGCAGAATTAAATAAACAAGTAATTCAAACATATTAACAAGCATGTTATAAAACACAATGCAAACAGGAAATCCAAATACATACGTTTCATAAACCAACAAGTGATTAAACTAAACAACTTACATGAAGGAAATTATACATACCACTAAGGTAGTTGAGAATCCTATCTCAACACCTACTCATGGCACTACTAGATTAAGTACATATCTATACAAGCATTTTCACAAACACTTAGACTACACATTCCAACATACCTATAATATGCTAGTTAAAACACAAGTCCTAGCGAATCCTTTCACAAAGGATTGCCACATGAACCACGATCATGCATTCACGACCAATAGTCATGGCAAGCATAAATCATAGTTCCATATTCATTCGAACATTTCTACAAACACTTAGGCTACAACTAGTACATACATGACGTATGTTAATATAACAGGCGTTAGGCTAATCCGTTCACCCAAAAGTTGATGCACATGTATCTAGCATACCTAGACAACAATTAATCATGGAAAGCACAATTCTGTATTTCATACGTATACGGTATTTTCTACAAATACGAGGAATACAGTATATTCAACATAGTTAACGTATAACCGAAAAACAAAACGGACAGTACTTAGTACATGTGCAATTGCATGCAGATCATGAATCTATCATTATCTGACATTGAAAGTTTTGAAAAACATAACCTATATGTCTAAAGTCCGCACCTTATGCCGTAGAATCGTAATGAACTTGCTAGAATCGTTAAGCCTTCGTTGGCGTTGTTATCACAACCTATATCACGAGTTGAGTCAGCTATTTCGCTATCTGCAACATGTGAAACTCTAGAACAGACTAGGGTTAGGGTTTCTTACCTAAGAATGAAGCCGGAATCGCTGGAACATCGATGAGATAACGATGGTTAAACACGTATAGCAGGAGGATGGAGTATCAGGAAGATGCTCCCACTTCTCTCACACTTTCTCTCTCTTTTCTCTCTTCTCTCTTCTAGATTTTTCTCAAATTCGTATGGGATGAGAGAGTGAGGGTTTAAGGTCCTTATATAGGCCCAAAACTCACCAAATTAGACCCAGGGCTAAGGTATACTTAGGTTATGTCCAAATACGGACAGTTCCGTCTTAATGGAGCACTTCTGGAAGCCCCCCTTGAGTCAAAGGTTGGACTTAAGCTCACAGACATTGGATCTAGGTCGAGTTACGTTTTCGGTCTGATCGGATTTACAGATCGCCCGTGGCGGACTAGTTTCAGTTCAACAGTCACTGAGACTCGATCAGGGCCACAAGTACACTGCCACGTGTATGAAATTTCTCCTGATCCGAGGGTGTATTTGGGTTAGATTTTGACGGTCTGATTGCTTATATTTTCCCCGCAAGCGACAAGTCTCAGATTACTTAAATTTAGATATTTATTTCTAAAATATCCACGTTTCTCACATACTTCACTCCGGGCTCAAGCGAATAGCCCCGAGACACTATTTGGATTTGATTTTCGAGATGGTTGTCAAGCCCAACAAGGTGGTCCTAATTCTATAACTTCGTATTATTCGGACTTTCGATATGCGGTCCAGATTTGATAAGGAGTTTCATTATGCTCCCAAGAGCAGCCGGGTAATGAGATTGATCCTAGATTTTAGGGTAACCTAGCGTCAATGATTCTACAAGTTTTAGATCTTGCAGATCATATTTAAAGTGGATCAAGCGGATTTCGTAGCTAATCTAGTTTAGCACTTAGTTACTTTTGAAGGATAAGGTAATGAAAGGTGAGATTTGTGAAGGAAAAGGGTTAAAAAGTGATTTTAGACTGTGGGATTGAGTTCTGACAAGTTAATAAGGCATTTGGATAGACCCATTGCCTAAGGACGTCTCATTCCGGGTTGGCAAAAATCTAGGATGTTACAGGGATGGAATTACCAAAATGTAATGATTACACCATGTCAGGGATTGCCGTCTAATCCCATGGCTTGGAGGCCATCCCACTTCCTATTTGCGAAACAGATTGGCTACACATCTTGCCACTACTGGTCAGTGCTCTGTGGGCCCCACCATGATGTATGTGTTTCATCCATGCTGTCCACCTATTCTTCCATGTCATTTTATGGTATGAGCCCAAAAATGAGTTTGATCCAAATCTCAAGTGGACTGCACAGTTGGCCCCATGAGGTTTTTAATGGTGTAATTTAAATACTACTGTTTTCCCATGGTGCGGTCTACCTAAGATTTATATCTACCTCATTTTTGGGATCAAGCCCTAAAATTATATTTCAAAATGGATGGACGACATGGATAAAACACATACATCATGGTGGGGTCCACATAGTACCGACCACTAACCACACGAAACCCAAAGTAGGATTACAGAAACCCTTGCCCCAACGCTGATTCCAAGAAGGGACTTCACAACCATACCTTATGTGAGTCCCGAACAGGACATTGCAACGATCCATGGGATCTTAAAACCTACTCCCGCCTAATCTCATTTAAACCCATACGCCAAATGCCCCCTAAGAACATGTTGCTGGATTTTCAGCTGAACTTTTTCGAGCTGGCCAAATTCTTGGGCTAGCCGAACCAACACTCGGGCTAGCCGACCAACACTTCAAATCTTGGATTCTCTTCATTCCTCACTTGGTTTCCTTGGATCTTTGGCATGTGACTTTTCAATTTTGGTCTCCAAATGTCCATTCTTTGCCTTGATGATTCTTGAGTACTAAATTCATGCTTTTAACATTCATTTCAATCGAAGCTCTTAAACTCACCTTGCAACACAAACATGTATAAAATATACTATTAAGCATTATCATATTCATAAAACTAAGATATAAATGGGGGAAAATATGTAATATTTGAGTCTCAACACATCCCCCAACCAGCATTTTGCTTGTCCCAAACAAAATAAGCGAAGAAAATTTTCAGATAAAAATAAGAAAAACTAATTCTAAAAATAAAATTAAAACAAAAATAAAAATTCTAATTACACTTTCGCAGGTAATTTCGATTACATTTAACATATGTAACAAGCCTTTAAACCCCTAAGTTTCCTGTCGCGCCCCGAACCCGGAGATCGGGCTCACAAAATTTTCGATCGCCAAATTCGATACCGACAGCCTCCATAATACCCCATTCTCGGCTCCCAGCGCCCATACGCCAGATTTCGATCCTGGGATCCTACAAGGAGGATTGTCCAATGTACATTTGTCTTGTGAAAAGCATAACCACAAGTATACCCAAATTACAAAGGTAACATCATCATCACATATCCACTAATATAAACATTTAAATACAATGCTGAAAGGAAAATACATATGTCAAAATCAAAGCTCCGGAAGATCGTTGCACGCTCCATGCTTAACGCTGCTGCAACCTAACACCACCTACATGCATCTATCGTGCATAAGCTTATAGAAAGCTTAGAGGGTGGTGTAGGTGTGTGCACAAGATATGTGTCAAGTACTCAATACAATGCCATAATTATACAATGTTGAAAATAAGCAGAAATACTGACAAGATCATGAATCATACGATATCAGATTAAGTGAAAATATACTGATAAGTCCATGAGTCTTACAATATCAGAGTACGTAATACAGATCAGCTATGCAAATAAGAAGTCATAAAGAGCCAAATATCTATGCCGAGGACGTAATACAATATGCGGTGCGAATGGAATGACCATGTTGGAGTGTGAAGTCGGGATGATAGTACATAGTATCGTAGGCTACGAGGTTCACCACAAAGGACTTCTATCCAAACTAGTCCCATACTTAAATTTGGATAGTTAGACTCAATGTGGTAAACTCCTGATTTCAGGTTAGTCGCGCGCCCCAACCAAAATCCTGATCATTGCGAAGGTACACGTAACAAATAGTTACGCACCACCAGCCCGGGTGGATAGTGAATGAATGAATGAATGTGTATGCAACTCCTGCTCAATAAGTCCACATATCAGTACAGTTCCTCTCTGGGGAAATCACCGGGGTCTAGTACACTTTATGCCAGTTTGTTGTCCCTATCTGAGGGCACAATTAGGTAAGTGGAAGAGACCTCACTATCCGCCTGCCAATATAGGGCCCGGCTCGTCGATAACGGACCCATTCCTTAAGCTAGTCAAACTCAAGCTATATAATGCCCCCTCACTCAAGCGGGTAAGGTCACACCCCCTCCTAACCGACCACGACATAGTGGGAGATGCAGCCTACTGGTATACGACCCTCATGCGCTCATATATATCCACTCTGTTTCGACGTTAGGGAGTCCTCTGGTACCAAGTGGGTTTAGGGATTTTCAGCAAGGGCCATCTATGATGTCCTAATGCTAATAACAGATTTCCGGTGTCCCATCTGACCATCCATGATATGCCTGTGGAGGCTACGGCCCTGTTGTTGCTAGGGCATACGGTAATCATAATCACATAATGCGAGATGCATGAGTCACACAGTCCAATCATGCATCAATCCTGTGCATACCATACACCAATCTCCGCCTATCAGGAGTCTCATAACAACATGCTTAATGACATATGCAATGGTCAACCACATCTTATAACAAACATGCAGATGATACATATGGGCATGTATCATGATGTTATGCTGTCACATACTCATAATCGGCATCGATAATCGGCCTCGACAATTGGAATCGGCCTTGACGATCGGAATCGGCCTCGACAATTGGAATCGGCCTCGACGATCGGAATTGGCTTTGACAATCGGCCTCAATAATCGGAATCTGTAATCGGCCTCGACAATTGGAATTGGCCTCGATAATCGACCTCAATAATCAGAATCGGTAATTGGCCTCGACAATCAAAATCGGCCTCAATAATCAAAATCGGTAATCGGCCTCAACCATCAGAATCGCCTCGACAATCGGCTTTAATAATCAAAATCGGTAATCGGCCTCGACAATCAGAATCGGCCTCGACAATCGAATCGGCCTCGACAATCAGAATCGGCCTTGGCAATCGGCCTCAATAATCAAAATCGGTAATTGGCCTCGACAATCAAAATCGGTATTTGGGCTCGACAATTGGAATCGACCTCGGCAATCGGCCTCAATAATCGAAATCGGTAATCGGCCTTGACAATTGGAATCGACCTTGACAACCGGAATTGGTGTCGGCAATCGGCCTCAATAATCGAAATCGGTAATCAGCCTCAACAATCGGAATCGGCCTCAATAATCGAAATCGGTAATTGACTTCGACAATCAGAATCGGCTTCAATAATCAGAATCGGTAATCAGCGTCGACAATCAGCCTCGACAATCGGAATCAGTCTCGGCAATCGACCTAAGGGTCACAATGTGGACATTTAACCATCATTGCCCATCAATGTGGACATTTAACTAACATTGCTCCTAAGTAGTGGACAGTGTGGATGAAGGCATACATCATTGTGGCTCCCACGTGGTGCCCACATAATATAATATTATATTATATATTTATATTATATTATATTATTATTATTATTTAAAAACAAATCCCACCAGTGTCCAGATAAATGGACCGCTCGATAAAATACATACATTGGTGTGGCTCACGTAATGTGGTGATGGTATAGCTGCTGTACACATACACTAACCAACCCGGTTCAAGTAGGTGGGTCCCACCATAAATATAATATATATAAATATATACATCAGGGTACGCCCCACCCAGACCGTCCAGATGGGCCGCTGGAGTGAAAGACCTCTACCAGGTGGGCTTCACCGTCAGAATGGATGGACGGTTGGGATGAAACACCAGCACCAGGTGGGTCCATATGCGTGGACCCACAAGCTTTGGAGAAAGATAATATTTACATTTCTCTTCATCCAGCAAGGTGGGTACCACCGTCCAGTACATCCAGATGGTGCAGATTAAATACATAAATCAAGGTGAGTACCACGGCTGGACGGGTGGATCAAAACATACATCATGGTGTGGCCTTCACAACATCGTCTAAACTGTCCAGCGCCGTCCAAATTGTCTGGACGGTGTGGATCTAGTGGGCCACATCCATCACAAGAGAGAGGGAGGGAGGGAGGGAGGAGGGAGGGAGGAGAGAGAGAGAGAGAGAGAGAGAGAGAGAGAGAGAGAGAGAGAGAGAGATCGGTGAGAAGGGGAGGGACCCCGCCACTATGGGCCCTCCCTATATAATGCATACATCATGATGAGTCCCACAACAACTTGTCCCTAAAAAAATGAAATCCAACGGTCAGTCACCCACCTTTCTTGCTTCTTCTTGGATAAATGGTAAGCTAAGCTCCTCGGCTACCACTTTGATGGAGGATGATGGTGATTGGACGGTGGAGATGGGAGATAGGGAGGTGGGCCACACACAAAGCTCTCTCTCATGGAAGCTCTTGCTTGTATGGTTGCTTGGGAGAATGGATGGAGAAGAGAGAGAGGTTGTAAGAGATGGGTGAAGGATGGGTGAAAGGTGATGTGCACTTGACATGTAAGGGATAGGTTGCTTTGACTTTGGGGTTACTTTGGTAAGGGAGTGATGGGATAGGTACTTGACTTTTGATGTATACTTAATTGATGTGATTGATTTGAAAGGTTGTATTGGTTTTGCAAATGCGCAACGTTTTCCTCGAACTGAACGCAGGCCCACATCTCCTGGCCCGGGTATTACCTCAACGTGCTAGATGAGGCGTCAGAACCTCGACGACGGCACAGTTCCAAGGGTATAAGTTTCAGGTCGAGCCGACTCTGATATATGGGACACGACTCAAGATCGCGCGTAACTGCTATCTACGCATTGCGGGTTGCCTACGGAATTCGACCGGGAGGACCGCGGAAGCCTACGGAATGGTATAGGCTAGAATACAGGTCTCACAGCTCTCCCCTCCTAATAAAAATTTTATCCTCAAAATGTAAATCACAATATAACCAATACAAAGCTCACCAAGGGAGGGAAATCCTATCAGAACACTCCATACCAACATAATCAAACACCTAAGGGATGAGGATAACGCCCATGAATCTCAGCTTCTTGCTCTCAAGATGCCTCATCAGCACTATGATAATCCCACTGAACCTTGGATCCTGGATCAGAAATGATTGAAATTGAAATACTATGCAGCCTCACAATCTCAACAGTAGGGATCTATATCAGAAAATCTCTAAGTTATTTGAACTCGGGGATCTAATCATTCTAAGTTCTTAACAATCATAGAGTGTAGGGTAGCTATCAGCAGATATGTGATGTTATCTTCAGGTATTCTCAAGTTATGCTCTGATACTAACTTCTCTCATGCCCCAAACCCGGAGATCGGACTCACAAAATTTTCTATTGCTGAATTCAATGTCGACAGCCTCCGTACTACCCCGTTCTCGGCTCCAAGTGCCCATACGCCATATTCCAATCCTGAGATCCTATAGGGAGGATTTTTTAAAGTACATTTGTCTCGTGAAAAGCTTAACCACAAGTATACCTAAATCACAAAGGCAACATTATCATCATATATCCACTAATATAAACATTTGAATATAATGCTAAAAAGAAAATACATATGTCAAAATCAAAGCTCCAGAAGACCGCTGCATGCTCCATGCTCAACGCTGCTACAACCTAACGCCACCTACACGCATTTATCGTGCATAAACTTATAGAAAGCTTAGAGGGTGGTGTAGGTGTGTGCACAAGATAAGTGCCAAGTACTCAATACAATGCTATAATCATACAATGTCGAAAATAAGCAGAAATACTGATAAGATCATGAATCATACGATATCAGAGTAAGCGAAAATATATCGGTAAGTCCATGAGTCTTACAATATCAAAGTACGCAATACAGATCAGCTATGCAAATGAGGAGTCACAAAGAGCCAAATATCATATGCTGAGGACGTAATGCAATATACGGTGTGAATGGAATGACCATGCTAGAGTGTGAAGTCGGGATGATAGTACGTAGTATCATATGCTATGAGGTCTACCACAAAGGACTTCTATCCAAACTAATCTCATACATAAATTCGGATAGTCAGACTCAATGTGGTAAACTCCTGATCTCAGGTTAGTCGGGTACTCCAACCGAAATCCTGGCCATTGCGAAGATACATGTAACAAATAGTTGCACGCCACCATCCTGAGTGGATAGCGAATGAATGAATGAATGAATGAGTATGCAACTCCTGCTCAATAAGTCCACATATCAGTACAGTTCCTCTCTGGAGAAATCACCGGGGTCTAGTATACTCTACGCCAGCTTGCCGCTCCTATCCGAGCATACAACTGGGTAAGTGGAAGAGACCTCATAATCCACCTGACAATATCGGGCCTAGCTCATCGATAGCGGGCCCCTTTCTCAAGCTGGTTAAACTCAAGCTAGATAATGTCCCCTCACTCAAGCGGGTAAGGTCACACCCCCTCCTAATTGATCACGACATAGTAGGAGACGTGGCCTACTGGTATACAGCCCTCATGCTCTCATATATATCTACTCAGTCTAGACATTGGGGTATCCTCTGGTACCAAGAGGGTTTAGGGATTTTCACCCAGGGTCATTTATGGTGACCCAATGCTAGTAACAGATTTTTAGCGTCCCATCTGGTCATTCGCGATATGCCTGTGGAGGCCACGACCCTGATGTCACTAGGGCATATTGTAATCATAATCACACAATGCGAGATGCATGAGTCAAACAGTCTAATCATGCATCAATCCTGCGCATACCGTGCTCCAATCTCCGCCTATCAGGGAGTCTTATAACAACATGCCTAATGACATATGCAATGGTCAACCACATCTCATAACAAATATGCAGATGATGCGTATGGTCATGTATCATGATGTTATGCTGTCACATACTCATAATCGGCATCGATAATCGGTCTCGACAATCGAAATTGACCTTAACGATCGGAATCAGCCTCGACAATCGGCCTTAATAATTGGAATCGGTAATCGGCCTTGATAATCGAAATCGGTAATCGGCCTCGACAATCGGCCTTAATAATCAAAACTGGTAATCGGGCTCGACAATCGAAATTGGCCATGACAATCAAAATCTGCCTCGACAATCGGATTCGGGCTTAGCAATCGGCCTCAATAATCAAAATCGGTAATCGACCTCGATAATTGGAATCGGGCTCGATAATCGACCTAAATAATCAGAATTGGTAATCGGCTTCAATAATCGGAATCGGCCTCGACAATCGCCCTCAATAATCAAAATCGGTAATCAGTCTCGACAATCAGAATCGGCCTCGACAATCAGAATTGACCTCAGTAATCGAAATCGGTAATTGGCCTCGACAATCAGAATCTGCCTCGGCAATCAGCCTCAATAATCGAAATTGGTAATCGGCCTCGACAATCAGAATCGGCCTTGGTAATTGGCCTAAGGGAAGGTCACAATGTGGACATTTAACCATCATTGCCCATCAATGTGGACATTTAACTAACATTGCTCCCAAAGAGTGGCCCACGTAGAGCCAAACATATAGTGGGCCCATGGCCTCACATAAGGGTCTCATACATCAAGTCGGACGCATCACTTAGGCCTAATACACATCGCTATGGGCCACATCACATGGGCTAGAAATACATCTCAATGAGCCTCATCATATGTGCCATAATCACATTACATCAGGCCTTGCCCATGGGCCTCGAATACATCACAATGGGCCACAACCCATGAGCTTCAAATACACAATAGGTAGGCCCTACACATGGGCCTAATATACATTACAGGTAGGCCCTACACATGGGCCTCATACACATCAAGTGGGCTGCATCAATGGACCGCACTAATGGGCCTCATACACATCAAGTGGGCTACATTAATGGGTCGCACTAATGGGCCTCATACACATCAAGTGGGCTGCATCAATGGGCCGCATACACATTAAGTGGGTTACATCAATGGGCCGCACTAATGGGCCTCATAGATGGGTTACAAATATATCAAGGTGGGCCTCACAGATGGACCACAAGTATATCAAAGTGGGCCGCATCACATGGGCCACAAAATACATTAAAGTGGGCCTGACGAATGGGCCATAAAAATACATCAAAGTGGGCCGAACAAATGTGCCATAAAAATACATTAAGGTGGTCCTCACAAATGGGAGCTTGGATTACATCTAAAATCATTTCAATAGTTGTAGGTGCAACATGTGTATCACTGTACACTATCAGTCCATGGGGCACATGGCCCACTAATGATGATCAACGCGGTCCAAACATTGCCCAGGTAAATCGATACCATCCAAATATTTTCCATGTAAATCAGTACCACCCAAACATTGTCCAGCACCATCCAACATTGTCTAGATGGTGTGGAGGGAACAAATACATTAAGTGGGCCCTTATGGTGGATGTGGGTCCCATAGAACTTGCTGACGTCAGAGGGGAAGATGGGTCCCACCATCAGAACGGATGGGCAGCAGGATGTAACACACGCTATGGGGGGGGGGGGGGGGGGGGCATGCATGACATCATCTAGATGGACGGTGCAGATGAAACACATGGGTCCTGGTGAGATCCATGCGGTGTGCTCACCAGAGATTTAAATCTGCCTTAGTTTTAGGTGAGGTGGGTCCCACCGTCCCAGGTAGTGGACGGTGTGGACGAAGGCATACATCATGGTGGGTCCCACGTGGGGCCACATAATATAACATTATATTATATATTTATATTATATTATTATTATTATTCTTTTAAAACAAATCCCACCAGCGTCCAAATAGATGGACCGCTGGATAAAATACATACATTAGTGTGGCTCACGCAATGTGGTGACGTGATACGACAGCTATATATACAGCGGCTATACACATACACCAGCTAACCCGGTTCAAGCAGGTGGGTCCCACGTGAGGCCCACCATAAATATAATATTATATATATATGTATACATCAGGGTACGCCCTGCCCAGACCGTCCAGATGGACGACTGGGGTGAAAGACATCCACCAGGTGGGCTTCACCGTCAGAATGGATGGACGGTTGGGATGAAACACCAGTACCAGGTGGGTCCACACGTGTGCACCCACAAGCTTTGGAGAAAGCTGATATTTGCATTTTTCTTCATCCAGCAAGGTGGGTACCACTGTCTAGTACATCTGGATGGTGCAGATTAAATACATAAATCAAGGTGGGTACCACGGCTAGACGGGTGGATCAAAACATACATCATGGTGTGGCCTTCAAAGAACCGTCTAAATTGTTGAGCGTCGTCCAAACTGTCTGGACAGTGTGGATCTAGTGGGTCACACCCATCACAAGAGAGAGGGAGAAAGAGATAGAGAGAGAGAGAGAGAGAGAGAGAAAGAGGGAGAGATTGGTGAGAAGGGGAGTGACCTCGCCACTATGGACCCTCCCTATACAATGCATACATCATGATGGGTCCCACAACAAGTGGTCCGTAAAAAAAATGAAATCCAACAGTCGATCACCCACCTTTCTTGCTTCTTCTTAGATCAATGGCAAGCTAAGCTCCTTGGCTACCACTTTGATGGAGGATGATGGTGATTGGACGATGGAGATGGGAGATAGGGAGGTGGGCCACACAGAAAGTTCTCTCTCATGAAAGCTCTTGCTCAGACGGTTGCTTAGGATAATGGGTGGAGAAGAGAGAGAGAGAGAGAGAGAGAGAGAGAGAGAGAGAGAGAGAGAGAGAGGTTGTAAGAGATGGGTGTGATGGGTGAAGGATGGGTAAAAAGTGATGTGCACTTGACATGTAAGGGATGAGTTGTTTTGACTTTGGGGTTGCTTTGGTAAGGGAGTGATGAAATATGTACTTGACCTTTAATGTGTACTTGATTGATTTGAAAGGTTGTCTTGGTTTTGCAAATGTGTGACATTTTCCTCGAACTGAACCCAGGCCTACATCTCCTGGCCCGGGTATCACCTCAGCGTGCAAGAAGCGGTGACGGCGCAGTCGCAAGGGTACAAGTCTTAGGTCGAGCCGATTCTGATATACGGGACATGACTCAGGATCGCCCGCAATTGCTATCTACGTGTCGCGGGTCACAAGAATTTGACCGGGAGGACCACGGAAGCCTATGGAACAGTACGGGCTAGGATACGGTCTTACATTTCCCCTAGTGGACGAGTTATAGTCTCGTGAGGGTTTTCAGAAATGTTACCCACAAACATCGAAAATGTGGAAAATAGTTCAAAACTTAAAAATTAGACAATTATGCCTCTATTCATCATATGAATTCCAAAACAAAGCAACACTTGTCCTAAGTCCGAAGTTAGTTAGAATCTTAATTTCCTAATCCATTACATCCTTGAGTTCAGAGACCTAATCGAAATTAAAATAGTTATGATCCAATATACTTAGGTGCTCGGTGACACTAGTCTAACTTTGAGAAATATGCATGTTCCCTATCCTAACTCCTTTCAATCATTCCAAGAATAGAAATCTCTAGTTATCTCATTTCCTTCATGCCCCTTCTTCTTTTATTATCATGTCCTCATTATTATAGACCATCCTTAGATGAAGATTTCCACCAGGTTTGCTTCATAACCTAAGGTATCATAATTGTAATGGTAATAACAGTAGATACTTAGGTATCCTTACTTCGGATTACTGACACGATTGTTATGGTCATTACATTCATGCTCTATAATAAAATTTTCTTTTTCCATTATTTTTTTTCAATATTCTCTATTTTAAGCATATGTCAATGGTACTAGTTCATTCAACCATGTTTGAATCAAAATTTGTTATTCTAGTTTACATATCATATTCATTATTTAGTTAACTATGGTGTATTGTGAATTCAGTACATAAAATTACAACTCGCTCTAAACTAGTGATTAGATAATTGAACTCAAGTCTATAATTTTCAGTTATCAGAATTCTGACTACTATCAACCTGGACTAAGTATTAACTTTGACTTTGGAATTCGCATATTATCATGCTCAAGTTCTTGTTTTAAAAAAAATTATTTTGAAATTTTTAAAAAACTTTTCCATAAACCAAATTTTTTCTTCAAAAGTAGATTCTACTATTCCTAAAATATAAATTCACATGGATGACTATCCACAACCCCCAACCTAAAATCTACATTGTCCCCAATGTAATGATACATGTAATGCAAAAAATATGAAAATAATAAAAATAAAAGAAAGGATGGATAGTACCTGCCATGAAGAACTCACCTGCAAGGTGACACTAAAAAAATGAATATTATACAAATTCTACACAAATGCTCCATCAGACTAGGAGCATCAATTCGAATATTCTGGCTCATGAAGAGGGACGAACTCCTCTCCTAAATGAAAGTTTTTCATATAAGGCTTCAATCTTTGACCATTAACTTTGTACACATTGCCATTACGTGGATTCTTAATTTTAACAACCCCATGAGTTATACATTCTTCACAATGAAGGGGCCTATCCATCTCGACCTTAACTTTCCTAGAAAGAACTGGAGATATGAATTGTATAATAGAACCTTTTACTGAGGTTCAAAATTCTTCCTTATGATGTTTTTATCATGGAAAGCTTTGGTCCTCTCTTTGTTGATTTTAGAGTTTTCGTAAGAGTCTCTCCTCAGCTCCTCTAATTCATTCAACTATAATTTCCTTTGTCTACTTGTTTGGTCCATGTCAAAGTTTAACTTCTTTATTGCCCAGTATGCTCTATGTTCCAATTTTACTGGCAAGTGACAAGCCTTCCTATACACCAATCTGTATTGGGACATCTAATCGGGGTCTTATAAGCAGTCCTATAAGCCCATAAAGCATCGGATAGTCTAAGGGACCAATCCTTCGTATTTGGCCTTATAATTTTCTTCAAAATGCGTTTGATTTCCCTATTAAAAATCTTAGCTTGCCCACTCATTTATGGGTTGTATGGCGTACTCACTTTATGCTTGATACCATATTTCTTCATCAAAGCTCAAATGTCCTATTACAAAAGTGAGACCCACCATAACTAATGATGGCCTCTGGAATTTTAAATCTAGAAAAATATTTTCTTTGAGGAATCGTATGACCACTTTTTTGTCATTAGTCCTACTTGGAATTGCCTCAATCTGCTTGGAAACATATTCCACACCAACTAATATATAAAGAAATCCAAAAGAAGATGAAAATGTGCCCATAAAATTTTTACAGTGGTTTTCTTAGTAAAAAAATGGCTACCACATGCTTCCATGTGGCAAAAGAAAATAACACTCTGAGCTTCATTCTCTGGGACACAACGTCTAAAAATTTGATCAGTCCCATATTTATATAAATACAAGTCATCCCAAAAGAAGTTCCTAACCTCGGTTTTAAAACCCTTCCTTGCTTTTGACATCTAATGATATGACATTTTTCCTGTAACAAGATAGTTCACTATATCTGCATACCAAGGCAATTTGGAGATCCTAAATAATTGTTCATCGGAGAAAGTGTCCTGGATATGCATCTCCTCAGTGGAATCATCTAACACCAATCTGGAAAGGTCATCGGTCACTACGTTCTATACTCTTTTCTTATATTTTATCTTTAAATCAAATTCCTGGAGTAGGAGAATCCATCTCAAAAGTCTCAGCTTTGCATCCTTATTAGATAGCAAATATTTCAAAGCTGAGTGGTCTGTGAAAATGACTACTTTGGATCCCAGCAAGTAGGACCTAACTTATCTAAAGCAAAAAACTATTGCAAGTAATTCCTTTTAGTTGTTGAGTAGTTCACTTAGGCCGAGTTTAGAGTTTTACCCACATAGTGTAACGCCCTGAGTTTTTGGAACCCAAGTATATGACTCATTCCCAAAAACCCGAGTGTTAACCTTTAAAGATACTCAAATCCAGGTATATTTTTTTTTCTTTTCTTTTTGTTTCAGAGTTAGCAGTTTAGCAAAAGATGGACAAATCAAACATAAAGGAAAATTTGCATTACATTCAGAATATGCGAGCGGCTGCCCATAATGACTTATACAAACCAATGTCGCTATATTAACAAATACAAGAATTATACAATTCACACATGGGAGATAATAAAATGCATATAAACTTGAGCCGCAAGATCACGCAGCTTCTCTTGGTTGATACAGCCATGCATCCTAATAATTGTACCCTGCTCTTTATCAATCTAAACATGAATTTTTCTTAAGTCACCTGTATTACCTGTATGGTTATATATTTGATGAATGAGTGGCCAACTCAGTGTGAATTTCCTTTAAGATTACACACTGCCGCCTTAGCTAAACATAGTTAAAAACAATAAGACAATCAAAACAATACATGATACAATCTTTTTAAATGAATAGATGCGTGAATGCACATCAACCTAAGGATGCTCATCCAGTCAGACTTGGGCTCGTCACCCATGCATAAGACTGGTCACCAGAATAGCATATCTCGTAAAGCACAGTGACCAAGTCATCGTACATATCTCGCACATAGGTCGATAGTCGATGGTCTGAGAACTAGCGAAACGATACCCCACTAAACCTAGGGGCACGTGCTACAACATCCAGAATTAGCCACCCGTCATCGCCAATATACTATGAATGCATAATTAGCCAAACCATTATTATTCTAATTACAACCAGCCAATTTAAGTAAACTCAAAGGTCACTATGGGGGCTCGTCACCCAACGTAGGTCGACAACTCGAGTATAGTGTCCCATGACCACCATCCCTGGCTCATGAGGCTTTCCCATCTTAGGATGTTTAATGGATGCCCGTCGACCAGTGACCAATCAAATTCCATAAGTAGGGATTACTATCGCATGGTATAGGCCATCAAAGCCACGTGGGCAAACCTCTAAACATGGGACAAATGTCAAATTGCAACGGCAAAAGAATACATGGAACATCAAATCAAAACGGCAAAAAGGATCAAACAAGGCTAAATCAGAGTAGTTAAAAGAGTCATTTCTAAGCCACTCAAGCTGTATGCCCTATGGATGGCAAATCCCACATTAATGTTCCATGTCCCATATAACCCCTGAATTGAGGGCCCATTTCTTAACACAATCCATCTTGTTACATCCTAAGTATGAGTTCACGTACACAAGAGGGAGTTGTCCACTAATAAGTCTAGTGAATAGGGATTCATAAGCGACTCACAACAATTCATGCGAAAGCATATAGCTATAGCATGACAGACATATGTTAAGCATAATAAGCACTATAGGTCATGATGTGAACCATCAATTAAAATGAGAGTTATCAAGTAACTATCGCATACAATCATGGTTCACAACTATCAACTACAAATCAGATGATCATGTCATAAGAGTTCAAAACTAATGTAAGAGGTCACATGCTATGAGATAATAGTTGTGATTCTAATAAAGACTATTACTTGAACTAATTTATAAGTAGAAAGCTTAAAGGGAAAAGTCACCACCTTATGTTTTGAATAGCCTACCGGCATTACTAAGGAATGCATGTTACTTTAAAATCAAATCCTACTAAAAATTGTAAAGTTATACGGTTATATCCGAGCTTTACACGTTATTTATGGTCAAGGTCTTAACCTAGGGTTTGGATTACCTAAGTTTTAGGATCTTATCTTAAAGTTTAATTTGATGCTTAGATTCTAGGATTCAAATCCTAAATTATTATTATTATTATTATTATTATTATTATTATTATTATTATTGTACAATGGATCAAATAATATTCATAATAGGAGTATTAATCCATCAATATTAATAATGATGATTCACAAGTTGATATTTAAATATACCAACAATATCTAATGTTCTTATAATGATTAATAATCTATTAAATAATAGAGGTAATAAAAATAGAATATTTACTAACAATAATATGATGATGACTAACAATAATATTCACGTTATCAATAATTATACTAATCCCATAATGAAAGTGATAATATTTTCTAGTGATAATAATAATAACTATCAATACTAAATCTATTCATAATAGTACTTAAGGATAGTAAATAAAATATAAATGTTTGATAATCATAGTTTTGTTTATAATATCTAATACTAGCATAATTAACCTGCTAATGGCTAATCACATTTTATAAGTGTAATAATTGCAGTAACACTAATGATGATAATAAATCAGACAATTTTCTTTGGGAGAGAAAACTAACTCACCTTAGTCAACTCGACATTGAGTTGGGCTTCCAAGCCTGATCCTTCTCCAACAGCCACACGTGGCCACCACTCCTCTCGTGCTCCATCTTCTTTCTTTTCTTTCTTTCTCTTTTCTTTCTTAGACATATCCAGCAATTTTGCTGACTGAGCAAGGTCCCAAAATGGTTGGGGATTCAGGTCAGCCCTCGACTCAGTGAGTTGACTCGGTTTTGGGCCGAGTCAACTTAACAACCTAACCTACTACTTGTTTTCTTCTTCATCTTCTCCTCCACTGCTCTCTTTCTACCTAGATAGACCAGCGAAAGAATCCAGATCCATCTGCATTTTAATACACACGACCCATCGAGTTGACTCAGCCCTGAGTCAACTCTACCTATGGCTCTCTCTCTCTCTCTCATTTTTCATATCTTCCTTTTCTTCTCCCATCTTCTTTCTTTCCCTTTTATTTCTTGTCCTCTTATTGCTGGGAAACTCCAGCAAGGAGACTGGCCAAACCACACTCGAGACCACCTGACTCGGTTGGGTTGACTCAAGGTACAAGCAACAGCCCCCCCCCCCCATGACTCTAAATTGGGTCAGCAACTCGTTGGGCTGAACAGTGACATGGTGCAGTTACACCTCCCCAACTCTCTCTCTTTCACTCGGAACCATACACCAGCAAGTTGCTGGACTAACCCAGACCCCACCAGACTCGAACAGGTCCAACTCGAACCCAACGAGCCAAGTCTGCCCAACTCGGTAGCAACTGAACCCGACTCGAACTTTCCTTTCCTCCATTTCCTTCTCTTCTTTTCATTCTTTCTCCCTTCCTTTCCTTTCTCTACTCCTCCTTATAACAACCAAACGTGCCCGACTTGAACCTTAGCAAGTCGCCTGATGCAGTGGTGCAGCTCGGCCAGCAACTTGAACTGATGCTCTCTCTCTACCTCTCTCTTTTTTCCTCTCCCATTTCTCTTCCTTCAATATGCATGGGGTGCTACTGAGATGGCCCACCTCGTGAGCGAAGCAGATCCAAAGCTCGGGGTCACCACCCCTTGCGAATGGTAGTTTTCTTACGAGGAAGAAGACGCCTCTTTCATAGAAGATCGCAAACGGAGGGACATCCTTAAGATCTGATTCTTGTGGATGCTTAGGTTTGGTCGTGGGGAGCTCCTGGAATGGAGGGATCGAAGCTTTGAGGGGTTTGGACTAGTGGTTTCAAGCGAATAGGAAGACGGCCGAGACTTCTCGAGCAGCCGCAAGAAATGGGATAGAATCCCATTGTTGCTTGATCATCTCTCCTTTATGGCTTACCCTAGCTCCTCCAGATCGTTGGATGAGAACGAATGGTTTGGATTTTAACAGTTGTCTAGTTTCTAGAATAGGCAGCACGAGATATTTTTTAGTGTTAGTTTTCTATGGGAGCCCTAATCCGCGTGAAAGGCATCGGATGGCTGAGATAACGCCACGTGGATGGTCGAGATTAAAGGAGGACGGACTCTCGCGGATTGCCAGCGTGGCAGAAGTAAGACGTTTTTCATTTTTGGAAACGTGGTTATTCACAGTCCAGATATGTCTGGATTTGTGTTTACGCCCGAGTACAACTCCCTGAGAAACACCCTTGGTTTTGGTCAGAGCCACACTCCGAATCTTACGGACAGTTTGGATCATACTAACGGGGCCAGATGGTGGGCCAAATATCGAAATCACGGACGTTTGTCCTTCCGCTGATGATAAACAAGAGAAAGGAAGATTTCTTCCCATTTACAGGAAAACACCGGTCAAACCCGGTTTAACCCGTGCTGGTGGTCAGGTGCACCGTGGGTGTGCATGAACTGTGCACACGTACAACTAAGGTGGGGTCCATGATAGTGTTTGGATGAAATCCACTCTGTCCATTAGGTCCTAGGGGTCCAGTTAGTGACCTCGACCAAGGATGGGGTAGATCCGAGGCCCAGGTGGGCCATATTACTTGATTTACATTCTTTTAGTGTCGATTATGTCGATTCAATGGTCGGATCAACTTCAATCCAAGCATCAACGGTCAAAAGGTCTTAATGGGTCATTCGTAAGACCTTTATAATAGATTACTAACCAATACTAATATTAATATTAATTTTATTACTATCACTCAATCATAAACTATTTATTATTATAATTGTTTATTTCATTTTATTATTATTATTTTTACTTGATCATGTTGTGGGTCCCACTCTGTAGGTTATTAGGATTACCCATCTTATGATTTTATAATATTTAAATATTAGTTATTATTATTATTGTTGTTGTTATTTATTATATATATTTAACATGTGGGATCTTCTTTCTATGCATCATTTGGTTTCATTACTTAAGATTAGGATTGCCCAACATAAAAGGGGAGTCACTCCATGTGATCATCTAATTGTAAATTCTTGACATCCTGCTAATTCCCTTAATTCAACGGTTGGATCGCTTAATCTAAGAATGGAGGTTACTTTCGTCGGTCTTAATGGTCATATGGTTTGTCTAGATGAAGATCCATGGTTGAATTGGTGGTCCAATGGTTTGATTGTGATGACCAAGTGGCAGATCTTTAAGTTGGACGTTGTGGATCTGATGATCTAAGGCTTACGATTGACATCATATGGCTCATTCTTTCAAATAAAGTAGGGTTAGATTTCTGTCGCCATTTGGATCCTAGCAACATATTGGTTTCCTAAAGATCCATGTCACTTTTGGGATGAGATGATTGTTCATTCTTGAGAATCAATAGTCAGATGACTCGATATGTGAGTGAAGATTGTACTAGATGGTCCAGATGAGTAGATTGAGGACCACCGGATGATGATGTATAAGGTGAGTCATGCGTGATCCCACGCGCATGTAATTAATTTAGATATTTAAGGTAACACCTAAGTACTGAAAAATACGGGGTGTTACACATAGTGAATAACATAAGGCCGTTTATCTTTCCTTTAGCTCAAAACAGCCCCTATGGCATAATCACTTGCATCGCACATTAGTTCAAAAGGAAGTGTCCAATCTAGTGGATGCATGATAGGTGCAGTAGTAAGGGATGATTTAATTTTATTAAAGGCACTTGCACACTCATCTGTCCACTTAAATGGGACATCCTTTTGAAGAAGATTAGTTAAGGGTCTAGTAATGGCACTAAAGTCCTTGATGAATCTTCTATAGAAACCAGCGTGCCCTATAAGTGATCGAACATCTCTAATAGTTCAGGGAATAAGTAGATTAGCAATAATGTCTAGTTTTGAGCGATCTACCTCGATTTCACTTTTGGAGACAACATTGCCCAAAATAATTTTCTTTTGAACTATGAAATGACACTTCTCCCAATTTAAGACAAGGTGCTTCTCTTCACACCTAGATAAGATAAGAGATAAATTGTTGAGGCATTCCTCAAAACTACTCTCAAATACAGAGAAGTCATTCATGAAAATCTCAAGAAAATTCCTAACCATATTTGAAAAAATACTTAACATACACTGTTGGAAAGTTGCTGGGGCGTTGCATAATCCAAATGACATCCGTATAAAAGCAAATGTGTCAAATGGACAAGTGAACGTGGTTTTCTCTTGGTCTTCCAGGGTTATCTCTATTTGATTATATCTGAAATATCCATCAAGGAAGCTATAAAATGAGTGACCTGCTACCCTCTCTAAAACTTGATCAATAAATGGCAGAGGGAAATGGTCCTTCTTTGTGACCATATTTAATTTTTTATAGTCAATGCAAACATGCCAACCTATGGTGACACGTGTTGGTATGAGTTCATTATTAGAATTTTACACGGTAGTTATTTTAGATTTCTTTGGAACTACTTAGGTTGGACTCACCTAAACACTATCGGATATTAGGTAGATGATTCTCACATCCAACAATTTGATCACCTCATTTTTTACTTCCATCATATTTGGATTGAGATGCCTTTGAGGTTGTTTAATTGGTTTGGCGTCCTCATCGAGGTGGATCCGATGGGTGCATATGGAAGGGCTTATACCCTTAATCTTAAAAATGGTCGAGCCCAAGGATCCTTTGTGGTCCCTTAGAACATTCAACAATTTAATCTCTTGATCCTTGTCTTAAAATGACGAGATTACCACAGGACAAGTTTCATTTTCACCCAAGTAGACATACTTAAGCTCATTTGGTAGTGGTTTTAGATCAAGCTTTAGAGCATTGGTTGGTGATGGGAGAGGTCGCAAGTCCTCGATAGACAGGATTTGAGTGCGCGGTCTCCATCGGTATATACCAATGTCCTAGGTGGTAGTGCTCTCATTATCATCACAAATTTCAGTAAGCACTTTTTCTAAATCAGAATTTTTCAAGTCCCCAAAGACTTTAATCAATTCCTTAGATAGGCTAGGTTCTAATTCTTCTTCCTCTATAACACAGTCCATAAAATTTAGCTCATGGATCTCATTATTGTCAATGGGATTCTTACATAGATTAAAAATATTAAGCTCTAAGGTCATGTTACGAAAAGATAACTTCATCATTCCATCCCTACAATTGATAATTACATTTGAAGTTGCTAGGAATGGACGGCCTAAAATAATGAGAACTTGAGCGCTAGCATTTACACATGGTTCAGTGTCTAGTATAATAAAATCTACGGGGAAGTAAAATTTCTCTACTTAGACTAACACGTCCTCTAAAATTCTCCTTGGTACCTTAATGGAGCGGTCAGCGAGTTGGAGTGTAATTATGGTTGGTTTAAGCTCGCCTAACCCCATTTGTTGGTAAACCAAATAAGGTACTAAGTTGACACTTACACCTAAATCTAGTAAAGCATACTCAATTTAGAAATTCCCATTAATACAAGGAATAATGAAACTTCCCGAGTCTTTGTATTCGAGTATGGCCCTTTTCTTAATGATAGCACTCACTTTCTCAGTGAGGAAGGTCGTCTTGTGCATATTTAATTTCCTCTTCACCATGCACATGTCATTGAGATATTTAGCATATGATGGAATTTGTCTAATGACATCAAGCAGAGGAATATTGATAGTAACCTTTTGGAGTACATCCAACACCTCTTGATATTTCTGGGGACAGTCGGATTCCAAAGTCTAGATGGGAACGAAATTAAAGGCTCATGTGACTTAGTCACTTTATCCTTTTGTTGTTACGACTCTTGAACTATAGCCGGTTCATCATTCTCTTAAGACGGTGGCTCATCCTCCGGTATTTTCACGGGTTGCATTATCTTGTTATCGACCTCTTTTCCACTTCTCAAGGTAATGATGGCCTTGGCTTGTTTATGATGTAGCTCACTTGGATTTGCGTCTCCAATAAAATGTATATTTCCAGGGTTTGACACAAGTCGAGAAGGAAGTGTGCCTTTTTCCCTAGCATATAGTTGAGTCTCAATCCTAGCAACGATCGTCTTTAATTCCTGATTTGATTGGATTAGAGACTAATTTATTTGAGCTTGAGAGTTCATGAATGCGACAATGCATCCTCCGTAGATGATTGCTTTGGTAGAGGCACATATGGTGCATTGTTAGGTGCTTAATAAAAGTTGTTTTGTGGAGGCCCTTAAGGTGCATTGGGCGCATTAATTTATTGACCACTCCTCCAACTAAGATTAGGATGATTAAGCTAATTTGGATTGTACGTGTTTCCCATTGGTTGCACAAATGGCCTTTGATAGTTATTTATAGCATTTGCTTGCCCATGCTCATGCATGATATCTTATACAATTGGGATTGTTGGACAATCCTTTGTGTCATGGTCGGCACCACCACAAATGCTACAAAAATTACCTAAAGAGGTGTTTGCTTTAATCGTATCAACCTTACTAATTTCCTATGCTTCGACCTTTCTAGCCAATGCAACGAATTTTACATTAAGGTCGTCTTCCTCTCTTAGGACATACATCCCCACTTTCTTTCTAGGAATGGGTCTAGTTTGGTCTAATTTAGCAAAGACATCCCATGTTTGAGTATTCTCTGCTAACATATCTAGAAAATTTCAAGCCTCATTATGATCTTTGTCAAAAAAGGTTCCACCACACATCATCCCTATGAAGTGACAGGTATCCATGGTGAGCCCCTTTCAGAATGCATCAATGAAGTGCCATGGTTCATAACCATGATGTGGGCAAGTGAGTAAAAGGTCTTTGAAGAAGCTTGGAAAAACAATCCATTCCCCTTTTAGGATAACAACATGATTTCCTGTTTTAGTGCATTTGTTTTGTGCTCGAAATTTTTTTTTTCAAAAACTCTCTACTTAAGGCTTGCCATGTAGTGATGGTATGAGATCTTAGAGAGTTGAGCCATTCTTTGGCCCGATCCTTTAGAGAAAATGAGAATAACCTAAGTTTGAGTGCATCCATATTGCCATTGTTTACTTGTAATGTTGCAATCACTTCCTCAAAGTCCTTGAGGTGCAAGTAAGGGCTTTCAGAATCCAAGCCATGAAATTTAGGAATCAATTGAATCATACCTGGTTTAAAATCAATGTTCCCTATATGAGCAGGGAACACAATGCAAGATGGTAAAGTTGATCTCTCAGGGTGTAGATGTTCACGTAAAGTCCGTGGTTGGTTTAACACATTCCTATGAACTTCATTCTCATCTCATCTTTAAGAGGAGGATTGCGTTGATTTTTTCTATTTTGGATTATAGTTGGATTTGGCATATTTGGATTTGCATTATCAACTGGGTCTGCCATAGAATCCAAGTGGTGTTGACTGTATTTCCTAAATGAATGATCAAGGCCTGAGACTAGTCCACCTTTGGAGGAAGTTGATTGTTTTGATCCCTACTCCAATGGGACATAAACCATCCACACCACACAACAAAAACCACAACTTCAAATTGCAAGTATGATACTTAGAGTAAAAACAAAAACTTTTCAACAATCCAAGTGGCAGAGCCGACCAATGAAGGTTCAAACTATAAAGCAAAATAATAATAATAATAATAATAATAATAATAATAATAATAATAATAATAATAAAACTAATGCAGAAATTAAACTATGCTAATCTGGAAAATAGATTCGGCAGATGATCTTTGTAATCAAGCAGCAACTGTAGGACAACCATAGCACTTGGGTGATAAAATCCCAAGCAGGAGCAACCTTATGTCACAGTTAGTGCTTGAAAGACCCAATTGAATTTATTTTCAAAGTAAAACAAATATTTTATAAAGAAATTAGAAAAAAATTTTACAAAAATTTTGGAGGTTTTAGAAAAGAACTTACCTTAGCTATCTTGCACAGATCCAATCTCCCTTCGTCTCCCCGGCAACGACGCCCAAAAACTTGTTTGTTTGCCTCTAAGTGTAGAGGTTCATAAGTAGTATCCTATGAATACATGGTTAATCCTACAGGTATCCTTACTCTTGCTCGGGTGGTAGACTCTCAGGAGTTTCAACACCCAGTCAAGGGTTCAAGTACCCATAGGTGGTGAAATTCCACTAGCGTGAGTGTTGTGGGACGTGGGTGCATGTGTAAAAAAAAAAAAGGTCGATCCTACAGAGAGATGGTTTAAGAGAATAAAAAATCAAATACAAAACTAAGTAATGGAAACTAAACAGATGTAGTGATTTTAAAAGTTTTGAAGGTATGACTTTTAAATGGAATTCAATTAAATTAAAAACAACACCCAAGCTTTAAAGTTCCACACATAGGTTTAAAATCCAGAAATCATGATGGCTTTAATAACAAAATTAGGATCGGAGTACTATGGTCGGCATAATTGTAAAATAAAATAGTTCAAATATTTTTAGTAATGATATAAGAGATTAGAGAATCATGGATTAGCACCATTAACATATATTCTCAAGCGCCGGTGATTTTAAGCATTCAATATCCATGAGATAATGAATCAAATAATATAGTAGGTTGACAATATCTCCCATCTAAGAAATCTAATTGATCTAGGTTAAGCCTAAGCATCCACCATATGGATCTCATATGATGGATCAAAAACCTAAACCTAAATAATTGATAACATGCGTACACCATTCATCTCATTATTAAAAAAAAAAAATCAATCATCATAACTTAAAGAATCATTAAACCCAAGTGCTTCCCTTCTAACTTAGGCTAGAGGAAACAAGAAAAACATAACTAAATTGCAAATAGAAGCAACAAGAAAGCAAAAAAAGAAATTAATAAAGATCTAAAAACTTGTAAAGAAAAATAATTTTTAAAACTATGAAACTTGAGAGCTCTCTAAAAACCCTAGATCTCCCCGAAAGTCTTAGAAAACTCATATTTATAGGCTAGTTTCCGCAAAATCGAAAAACCGCCTCAAATTTACGCAGTTTGCGTAGAATTTGCATAACCTTAGGCTATCCTAAGCAGAGCTTCGGCTAGCCGACCGACACTCGGGCTAGCCAAACTGACACCCCGGTTAACCGAACTCCCGCAAATTTCAGAAGAACATGTTGCTGGATTTTTAGCCAAACTTTCTCAGGCTGGCCGAACCAACACTTCAAATCTTGGACTCTCTTCATTCCTCACTTGAGTTTCTTGGATCTTTGGCATGTGACTTCTTCAATCTTGGTTTCTAAAGCTCCATTCTTTTCCTTGGTGATTCTTGAGCACTAAATCCATGTTTTTAACATTATTTTCAATTTAAGCTTTTAAACTCACCTTGCAACACAAACACGTATAAAGTATATCATTAAGCATTATCATATTCATAAAACCAAGATATAAATGGGAAAAAATATGCAATATTTGAGTCTCAACATTGTTCAACTAATTTGATTTTTTAGAATGTTACTAGGAGATAGTGAGTCCCACAGTGCAGTCAATATAATTTTAGTTAATATATGCTAGTTTAATTTTTAAGTACTCTCATTTCAAGTGTCATCTGCAGCCAGAACTTACAAAAAAAAAAAAAGAAAAAAAAAAGAAAAAAAAAGCTATTACTAGTAAGGTTTAGCCGCTAATTTAGACAAAGTGCGCATAACCACAGTTTCTGACACCTTCAAAATTAACTCTTGACTACTCAAGAAATGCCAAATTTGCCTTGACGTCAACTAATACAAAGAAACTCTTATTCCAATGACTTGAGATCAGCTAGAGAATTTTATTCCACCATTCCACTCTATATATAACAACCATGTAGCATGTCACTTACCAGGAATGTCCTAGCAAGAGTTTTAAATGTAAATAAAACCTTAAGTTAGCTTAGTTGACAAATGGGATGGGTCAAGATCAATGAGTTCAAAGCTCAGCCTAAATCAATAGAGGCCAGACCCATTTGCAAACATGGGAATAGACCATTTTAGCTCTTATTATTATAGCGGTCGAGCGTCCTATTTGCTCCAAACAGGAAACTTTCATGTTCAAAACTTAGTTAGTAGATGTAGGGTCCATGGTTGGTCCATCCAAGCCATTGGTCTGCTAGCCCTCATCATGGATGGACTATTCTTAGGATATCCTCTCAATCGATCAACTCTATCCTTTTGGCATGCAAATACATGGCTAACAGAAATTCATAAATAAACAACTTTCAATGGAGTAGAGACCAAAGATCCAATGGCTAGAATACTACAATTCGAGAGATTTAGGAAAGGTCCATCAATGACAGGGGTTGTCGGATCAATGGTCTAGATAGATTAACCATCGCCCCATATATGCCAATTCCTAACTGAGAATTCGACCTTGAAAATTTAGAGTCAAACTGTAACGACTTGATTTTCGTGACCTACTTAAGACCTTGACTAAAACAAATTAATATTTGATTTTTTGTTATTAATAAAAACCAAGTACTAAGTAAAAATACTATTGATGGAAGGATTAGTTAGCAGATTGATTCCCTACACTATAGGAATTATATTTTTGCCAAAATCCACCAAAACTTTAGTGGAATCTTTTAGAATCAGGGCTCCCACTCTATTTAAAGGGAAGATTTGCGAAAGGAGAGCCTCCACCAGGTACAATTTTACCTTCTTATTCTTATTTTCCTGTTAATTTCTATCTAAAAATCTTATGTCTAACCAATAAACGTTGTGGCTTAACACTACATCCATCGTTTTAATCTATAAAAGAGATTTTAAATAAGGAAAATGATTTTTGCATTATTTCCGCATATTAAGAAGATCGACATTGAGAAAATTAGCAGTGTAAGTCTAGGAGATTTGAACCTAAGGATTCTAAAACCATACCATGTTGGGACCTCGAATTCTAGAGTGATCCGACTAAGGAATTCCCACAACGATCTATGAAATTGTATAATGTATAAGAGCTTTTTCGAAAACAGATTTCAATTATCATTTATAAATGTCAGGTATTCGAATCTGAGCGATCCTTTGGTTTTTCCGAATTCGATTATGAGAAAAATCATTGGATTGGTTAGACCCAATTCTATAATCAATGGAATTCATCAAAACTAATTAAGGAAGAAGAAGAAAAACCTTAAAATTTTTGGAAAACCGAACCTATCCAACTTTGGTCAATCAATTGAAGTCAATGTTCGATCAATCGAAAGAGGTCATTTTTTGTCCAGCAACCAAATTTTAAAATTCAATTTGTTTTGACTAATTGAACCAAAGGTTCAATCGATCGAGGGTATCGTTAAGCAATCTCGATCGATCGAACTTATTCGATCAAGGACAACTAGATTAGTCCAACGAGCAAACTGATTTAATCCGACAATGCTCGATCAATCGGCAAGCAAGGTTCGATCGATCAAATGTGGCCAAAAGTATTGTCACGCCCCAAACCCAGAAATCGGATTCACAGGAATCCAGATCAACTGGCCGACGATACCTCCAGTAGTACCCCATTCTTGGCTCCTAGCGTCCATATGCCAGATTCCAATCCTGGGGCCATACAAGGAGGATTTTTTTTGTACATTTAACTCATAATAAGCATAACCACAAGATTACCCAATTCACAAAGGCAACATCATCATCACATATCCACAATATAATTATTTGAATACAATGCTGAAAGGGAAATACATGATATTGAAAATCAAACTCCGAAAGATCGCCGCATACTCCAAACTCAACACTGCTGCCACCTAACATTGCCTGCACGCATCTATCGTGCATAAGCTTATAGAAAGCTTAGAGGGTGGTGTAAGTGTGTGCACAAGGTAAGTGACAAGTAATATCAGAGTAATCAGAGTAAGCGAGAAAACTAACAAGCCCATAAATCATACAATATCGGAAATAAGTAGAAATACTAACAATAGCATGAATTATCCGAGTAAACAATAATATTAACAAGGTCATAAATCATACGATAGCAGAATAAGCAAAAATACAGACAAGTCCATAAGTCAATCAATATCAGAATACTCATTATAGAACATCTATGCAAATGATGAGTCATAAAGAGCCAAACATCAAATGCCAAGGATGCGCTGCAGTACGCAATTCCTGATGAGTGCACGAATACCGTCAGTCGTATCTAGACTGTATAAACGCATAAACATAGTAACCCGGAATGCCATATGCAGTAGATGTAATGCGCTATGCGGTGCGAATGGAATGACCATGCTGGAGTGTGAAGTCGGGATGATAGTACGTAGTATTGCAGGCTATGGGGTCCATCACAGGGCCTTCTATCCAAACCAGTCCCATACCTAAATTTGGATAGTCGACTCAATGTGGTAAACTCTCGATCTCAAAGTTAGTCGCGCCCCAACCGAAATCTTTGCCATAACGAAGGCACACAATAATTAGTTGCGCACCACCAGCCCGAGTGAATAGTGAATGAATGAATGAATGAACATGCAACTCCTACTCAATACGTCCACATATCAGTACAGTTCGTCTCTGGGATCATCACCGGGGTTTAGTACACTCCAAATGGCACTCTCTCTCTCCAAAGACAGTCCAAGTGAGCGTAAGAAACCTCACTATCCGCCCGGCCAATAGTCACCAATACCTATCCCAAGCACGTCGATAGCGAATGGTCAAACTCAGCCCTAGTAATGCCCCCCTGCTCTCGGGCGAGAGTAAGGCCACCACTCCTTTCCAACCGACCACGACACGGTGAGACGCGACTCTCCGGTATTTGGCCCTCGTGCGCTCATATATCCACTCGGTCTCGACGTTGGAGTCATCTCCGGCCACGGAGGTTTAGGGATTTTCACCTGAGGGACATCTATGGCGCCCGTATGCTAGAACCAAATATTTTCCGGTGTCCCGTCTGGCCATCCACGATATGCCTGTGGAGGCTACGACCCTGATGTCGCTAGGGCGTATAGTAATCACAGCACACAATGCAAGATGCATGAGTCATACAATCCAGGCATGCATCAATTCTGCGCATACCATGCACTCATGTGAGATGACCTCCGCCTATCAGGGAGTCTCATAACAACACGCTCAATGACATATGCAATGATCAACCACATCTCATAACAAACATGCAGATGATGCGTATGGGCATGTATCATGATGCTATGCTATCACCTACTCATAATTGGTATTAATAACCGGCACCGACAATCGGCCTCGATAATGTGGACATTTAACCAACATTGCCCCTGAGGAATGGCCCACATAGAGCCTAACATGCAATGGGCCTACGGCCTCACACAAAGGCCTAATATTCAACATAGTGGTCCTTACTCACAGGCCACCTATACACAATAGGTGGGCCCTGCTCATGGGCCTCAAATACATGACATGTGGGCCCCACACATGGGTCTCAAATATATCAAATGGGTCATGCATCATGGGCCTAATACATATCCCAATGGGCCTTGCCCATAGGCCACAAATACATCACAGTGGGTTCCATCGCCTAGCCCTCAAATGCATCACAATGGGCCTCATATACACCACATTGGGCCTTAAATACAGGTTGAATACATATCACAACGGGCCTCAAATACGAGCCGCATATACATCTCATTGGGCCTCGACAATCAGAATCGGTCAATCAACCACGATAATCAGAATCGGCAATCGGCCACGATAATTGACCTCGATCGATAATCGGTCAATCGGTCACGATAAAAATCGGCAATCGGTCACGTCAATCGACAATCGGTCACGATCGGTAATCAGTCATGATAATCGGCCTCGGTCGGTAATCGGTTAATCGGCCACGACAAGAATCGGCAATCAGCCACGTCAATCGACAATCGGTCACGATCGGTAATCGGCCTCGATCGATAATCGACAATCATTGAGAATCCTATCAAGGCCTAAGGGAAGGTCACAATGTGAACATCTAACCATCATTGCCCATCAATGTGGACATCTAACCAACATTGCTCCCAAGGAGTGGCCCACATAGAACCAAACGTAAAGTGGGCCCATGGCCTCATGCAAGGACCTAATACACATAACTATGGGCCTCGCTCATGGGGCTACATATACACTACAATGGGTCTCGGCACATGGGCCATAAATACATCATGTCAGGCCTTGCCCATGGGCCATGAATACATCACAATGGGCTACAACCATGGGCTTCTCATACATAACAGCGGGCCTCATACACATCAAGTGGGCTTCATCAATTGGCCGCACTAATGGGCCTCATAAACATCAAGTGGGCCACATCACATGGGCCGCATAAATGAAACACGTACATCATGGTGGGCCCTGTGATAGCACGGTCGGTGGGCCCATCGATCATGGCCGGGCGGCGTGGATGAATCACATCCATCAAAGTGGGATCGGCAAATGGATGGTGTGGACATAAAATACATACATCATGGCAATCCCCACGTGGGACCCATCGATGGACAACATGAGTGAAATTCTTACATCAGATGTGGGGTTCACACGTCCCACGTGGATGGACAGCCTGGATAAAACACATCCAAGCATGGTGGGCTACATCTACCACTGTCCAAGTACAGACGGTGTGGATATGAAACAGTGACATCAAGGTAGGTCTATACATATATAGCAAGTGGGCTCGCACCTCTAAATGGGCCCACCAAATGAATAGCTTGGATATACAATACATATATTAGTGGGCCACACGTCCAATAAAGCGTGGCCAAATCACTTACATCGGGGTGGCCCATGCAAGACCATCAAGATCGACAGTGTATGTGCAGCACATAAATCAAGGAGGTCCCCACCTAGCAGAACGTCCAGATGGACGGTTGGATGGAACAGATACCTTATGGTGGTCCGGTGTAAGCATGCAGTGCATACATCGAGTGTGGGCCCCATGTCCACGCAATGGACAATGTGGGTGACGCGTATACATCACGTGGGCCCCAAAGCTGTATTAAGAGAAAGAGGTAAGTCCCACCGTCCGAGGCAGTGGACGGTGGTGATTATAGCATGCATCATGGTGGGCTATCCACGTGGGGCCCACCCACTACACAGATATAGTATTATATATATATATATATAGTAACGTCCAGATGCATCAAGGTTCCCATGTACAGTATGGATAAAACACTATACCATATGTGGGTTATTACGTGGGCCACACACGCTCTCTCCCATGGGAGCTTGCTTAGACGTTGGGATGTTCTTGGAGGAAATGAGAAATGAGAGAGAGAGAGAGAGAGAGAGAGAGAGAGAGAGAGAAGTGGTGTAGTAAATGGAGGGTATGGGCTAGTTTGAAAATGGTGTAAAAAGTATGGGTGGGTAGAGAGAGAATTGACTTGTGAGGGGTGAGGTGGCATGAAGCATGGGTGGTGTACTTGACTTGTGAAATGATGGATTGATGTGATGTGCCATAGAGATTCCCTCGTAATCCGTAATGTGCGGCGTTTTTCTCGAACTGAACGTGGGCCGACATCTTCTAGCCTGGGTATCGGGTCGGCGCACGAGTCGCGGCGTTGGAACCGATGTCGCTAAGATACAAGTCTCGGGTTGAGCCGATGCATACGAGACATGACTCAGATCACGCGCTAACGCCGATATGATCTTGCAGTGTCGAATTCTGACCGGGAGGACCGCGGAGGCCTATGGAACGGTACGGGCTACGATGCGGGTCTTACAAGTATCTAGAGACTTAAAAAGTTAATTCAAAATTTTATCAATTTATGGTCGATCGATTAAGGGTTCTCGAGCAAGCTCGATCGACAGTCCATGTTCCTTTCTAAATTTCAAGTTTAAAATTTATGTTGGGTCATCTTGCTTGGATCAAAGGTGGACTCCATTTGTTAGAATGTTATGATTAAATTTGAGTATGCTATACCATTTTAATAACGATTGAAGTATAATTTTATAAAGCTTTAGATTGACTGAAGGATTCGACCTTACCTCGAATAGGTGAGTGAATCCCAACGTGTCTTATACATGAACAGTTAAGATAGATGATGTGGATGTTATATTTGATATGACTGTGATGATTGCTATAATTTCTATGAATGATATGATATCGTATTGATGTGTTATCATGCTAAGTCAATTCTTGAGATGTGATTTCCAACTGAATATGTGAACATGCATGTTATTACAAACATAAATTTATTATTTCCTCTCATATCTGGAGATGTATATGTGACTGTATATGTCAATGCATAAACACGGAGCATGTATCATATGCATCCATAACGCTCCTGCACTGGTTCCTAAAGGCCCACTCTAAATGACTGCATGCACGCCTTGTGCCTTGGGTTCCTGGGGGATTTCCCTGGATGGTTATGTCTAGTAGATTTGTTGCTAGAAGCTATGTAAGTGGAAGTCTACTCATGGAGTAGATGAATGTATTACCCATACCTACCTAGGTGGATATCTATAAGGTACAAGTTATTCATGCCTACTTATGGGTTGACAAATATCCAACTTAAGCAAGTGGATGATCATCCCGCTTGACATGTATATCATGACATTTCTTCATTCATGCTCATATCACATACCCTTTTGCTTGTACTATCTTATATTATGCTACGTATGAACCGTGTTGGATTCACTCACTAGCTTGGCTAGCTAACATTGTGTATTAAATAACCGTATAAAGATTGATGATGTAGGACGACTTAATCAGGTGCCAAAACATGATGCCGGGTTGATGGATGAAACTCATGACCAATGGTCGTACTTGGTGGAAGACAAGCTCGGTACATTAGACGGCTAAAGGGATTTTTTATATTTAATTTAGAAATTTTAGTTTTCATTCATGTTAAGTGTTTGATTTGAATTATGTTTATATAGTTACAACATTGTTAGGTGATGATTTATTATTTAGTTGAATAAAGTTCTAGATGGATGGACTTAGGTTGTTTTTGGGAATTTATCTTATGAATGTGAATGTTTTAAATGGAATATTATTAAATGAAGTCGGACGGTTGTGTGTGTGAATGTTGTTGTGATGAAAATCTAGAATACATATAATTCCGCGTCCAAATAATTGTATGATAGATGAATTTATATAAATTTAGTATACAAGTCATGACCTGTATAACTCGAGTATGAGGATGCACTCTGTATCCGAAGCACGGGGCGTGACACAAACACCTATAATGATAGTTATTCATCCATTAATGGTCTGATTACAATTATATTTGTAACGCCTCGAATTTCAAGGTTTGAGCGCGACTCAATCCCTGATATTTCGGGTGTCAGTTATGCTTTGCGGAAGCGTGATTTTTTGACATGTTTACCATAATATCCTAAACTAAGATAAACAGTGTAACATACTCAGCAATAAACACATCTAAAGGAAGTAAGTCAACTAAAACATAAAGTGTGCATCTATCTAGAGTACGGGTCCATAGTTGGAGCCCAATGTACAGTTCTAAAAAGTAAATAAAAACATGTCAAAGTGTCATCCACTCAACGTCGAGCATCTGCCACAATCCCGTCGAGCTGCTCACCAGCTACATTGGTCCATCTGACAACTAGAAGTATAAGAACTCCTCTTGATCCATATATGCATCATCCAACACGTTAGCCTCGGTGATATTTGCATTTAAAGCATCGTCTAGTTGGTGTCTTAAAATACCGTCCTAGAGTAGGAGTGAGTGATCAAATCAGTGGTTTCATTAATTCTAAGTTACACATATTATCAACTTTATCAGCGAAGGTAATGATAAAGTATATAAACACTCACTTCCTAAGTACTCTTGTTAAATGCACGAAAGGAGTTATGATATAATGCATGCTCTTACAATCTAACACTCCCTCACAAGCAACTTCAATGTCTATTTTGAAAATGTCAAAACTCTCTCATCACGCGACTACAACTCTACATCACCACAACTTAAGCTAATACAATGAAGTGGATATGTATATTTAGTCAAGTACTTATTAAGTCTTATTTGTCCAGTATATTGGGGAAGCTAGAGCACTTCTATTTTTATCATTAGTCTCAATTAGATCACTAGCTCAGAACGGCCGTAGCAGCTCATTGCTTGTGTCCCTTGATCCATTTGGGTTCGTCAGTCCCAATCTAAGACATACGATAGGTAAGTTGCTAATAGCATTTCTCAACGATCACTATGGGATGACTAGTCACCCTAGGCCTACAACACGAACACGATGTCCTATACTACCATGCTCGGCTCATAAGTCCTGTGGATCGAATCGCTAATAGTTATCAGTAGACTCATTCAATGGGAACATAATATCCTTGATTCAATTGGTCGTGGTCATCCATTGTGAGATGATCAGTTGGGCGTTAGACAAATTTGATTGACCTCTAAAAACTCTCAGGCAACCGGCATTGAGTGTAAGCATCCCATGTAGTCTAACTACTGTTGGTCATTCATGTTCGATCCGGGTCAATTGAACATGCCTATAGGGTAGCTGACCTAACTCGGGCCACCCTTTAGTTCAACTATTTGCATTGTGGCCCATTCACAACGGACCCACTGATTAATGCTTCCAACACCCAATCAACGTAGGTGCTCCCATGTAGATGAACTTCTCCTGGGAAAGGTAGGACGGATGCTGATTGTGATCGTGGTGGGCCACACCAACCTAACAATCATTTTATACTACCCCCTTAGATTCCCCTTTCTAAACCACCATTGAGTTTACGTAGGTGTCCTGCATGTGCATCTTTGAAGATACAGCGCATGTGTCCTGCATGTGCATCTTTGAAGATACAGCGCATGAATTCAACGTGCGACAAAAGCTTGAATAATTATATATGTGATGGTCCATACACACCCCACTAGATAGTTATATATTTTACGTACGATTCAACTCAAATTAAACCGTTGAAATTGTAGGGCCACACTTTTTGAACCGTTGATCTAATTAACTGACAGATCGGCAGACATTAATGGATGGACCAGATAAGATATAGCCAATGGTATGAATTCAACAAGCAAATGAATCGTCCAATCAATCTAAGTTTATCATCACAATCCATTTTTCAAGATTACATATGCCATGTCTACAACTACGAGTCTATGCCTATGAAACATCGCACCCTCTGATTGCGTGAAACTGGCTACAAGTGGGCCACCTCGCCATCAGCTAATTGGCCACTTCTCGTAAAAGGTAAAAGCTGTATTAATAAGACAAAACGAAAGCAATGATACGCTGACAGTCTTATCTAAAATATTACATTATTGGACTATTAGATTAATGGACGTCTACTAAAAATAACAATATCCAACGGCATTATTTGAACCATTCCATTTTAGGATTAATTAACCAATCTGATTATGGGTCGTCTGTGACTTTCCGACAGTGGGGTGCGTAATTTTAGCTGGTTTAATTTGAGTTAGTGTCTGCCAGGTGTATAAATTTTTTAAGGACCTGCGTATCAAGCGCTGCCCAAGTATAAAATAACTCCTGTTAGATGAACTAAGCTGGTCAGACCGTCAGAGAAAGACAAGCAGACACAAATCTAAAAGAAATAAAAACAAAAACGCTATCAACTGATAAATCAGAGCTTCATGAAGCCGTTTCTGATAAAGAAATACTTTGATGCTCTGGATGAGTGTGATGGATAATACGCAGGCAGTTAAAAAATTATGGAAAAATTGCATGATTGCCACACAAGTAATTCAAACTAAACCATCGAATTTATGGGCCACAATCTAGATGCATCATGAACCAAAGTTTTCTCTTATTTGGCTATCTAACTTAATAAGAGTGATTGGCCTCTATTGGACAGTTAAAAATGAAAACTATCCAACGGTCTTATTTCAAGAAAGAAGTGTCCACGAATCGAGAGCGGATTAGGTGAGACCCGGGCCTCGCCCAAGACTGTGAGGGCATTACCGTGGGATTAGTGTGGGCTCATTTTGATGTATGTATTATGTATCCATGACATCCATCCGTTTTTCGTATCATTTTTTTGGTAAATTTTAGGGCATTATACCAAAAATGAAGCAGTTCCAATTATCATGAAACAGTGGTGATTGACAGTCCTACCATTAAAAACTTCTTATAGGGCACTACGTAATGTTTTCATAGTGTTTATTTACCATCCAATATGTTGATAAGGTCAAATAAGCCTGGATGAAGAGAAAAATAAATAAATATCCGCTTGATCCATAACTTTTGTGGCCCATTAATGGTCAATCACCAATGTTTGTTATGGTATGGTCTACTTGATAATTGGATCTGCTTCATTTTTTAAATAATGCTCTAAAATCATCTGAAAAAAATGAATGGTTGGTGTGGATATATAATGTATACATCAAGGTGACCCCACGGTGAGGGTTGCACCGTCATGGGTGAGGCCAGGGTCTCACCTAATCTTCTCTCCCATGAATCAGAGGTCATGATGGTTCAACCAATCTAATTTTTAGAATGTTACCAAGTGATAGTAGGTCCCACGGTGCGGTCAATATAATTTTAGTTAATATGTGCTAGTTGAATTTTTAGTGCCAGCATGTCAAGTATCATTTGCAGCCAGAATTTTATTTTTTTTAAATGATAATAATAATAATAATAATCCTACTCCTGATAAGGAGTAGCGGCTAATTTAGACCAAATGCGGATAACCAAGAGTTCTAACACATTCAAATTTAAATGTTGACTACTCAAGAAATGCCAAATTTACCTTCACATCAACTAATACAAAGAAACTTTTATCATCATCTTAGGCTTTATCCCAATGACTTGGGGCTTTATCCCAATGACTTGGAATCAACTAGAGAATTTTTATTCTACCATTCCACTCTATCTATAACCACCGTGTAGCATGTTGTTAAGGTGTGGAGCCACACCAAGGTGCTGCTCGATCGTTCGACCAGCCCACTTGATCGGTCGAGTGGCCCACTTGACCAGTCGAGAGTTCGATCGACTCAAAGTCCAGCAAGCAAATTTGATTTTTGGTTCGTGGTGCTCGATCAGTCGAGTCCCATGCTTGGCTGGTCGAGTAGCCTGCTCGACTAGTCAAGGACCTCTCTCGACTAATCGAGGTTATGCAGATTTGTGGGCAGATTTGATGCGGACTACGTAAATTTGAAGCGGTTTCGCAAGAGTGCGGAAGGGAAAAGTTGCTTAAACTATAAATATGGGTCCTAGGGTTATTCTAGGGGATGGAAAAAGTATTTTAAGGTGTATGCAAAGGATTTTTTTCTATACATTTAAGGACAAAAGGTTAGTATATTGCTTGTAATCTCGTTTTCTTCATAGTGGAAGTTTGCACCCGTGGCTTTTTTTACCATTGTTGGAGTTTTTTCCACGTATATTCTATCTTGTGGTTTGTTAGAATGCTTTGATTTTATTTCTAGATTATATTTCTTCTTGTTTATCGTTTGTGGGTGAGACCGGATATTGGATCTCGGTTCACTAGCATTGTTGGTGTGTTGCGCAACAACTGGTATCAAAGCTATTGATTTAGTTCAAGTGGGAGCGATGACGAAAGAAAGGAAGACAAGAATTGAGAAGTTTGATGGTTCAAACTTTACCTTCTGAAAGATGCAGATGGAGGATTATCTGTATCAGAAGGATTTCTATATTCCTCTAGAAGGAAAAGAGAAGATGACAGATGATAAATGGTTTTTATTGGATTGAAAGACTTTAGGAATGATCCGACTCTCCTTTGTTTAAGATCGTCACCTTCAATATATCCAAGGTGAAAACCACAAAAGAATTAATGCATGCCCTAGCTACAATGTATGAGAAACCCTTAGCGTCCAACAAGGTTCATCTTATGAAATGGCTACTCAACATGAAGATTTCAGATGGTGGGAGCGTGGGTGAATATCTAAACGAGTTCAATACAGTCACGTGCCAGTTAAAATCCATTGGCATTATTTTTTAGGACGAGGTGAGGGTGTTATTGATCTTGTCCAGTTTGCCAGACAGTTGGGATGATTTGGTGATTGTCATGAGCAATTCTTCAGGGTCGACAAAACTGAAATTCGATGATATGGCCGGTCTAATTCTCAATGAAGAATCTAGAAGAAAGATATCGAGAGTTTTAGGGGCTTCAGAGAATGCTCTAAACGTTAAAGGAAGTGAAAGATCGCTGAATAAAGGAGGCAATAAACACGGACGCTCTAAGTCGAGAAAGAAGTCTAAGGGACCAAAAGACAAAGATGGGTATTGGCATTGCAGGAAGAAGGGACACATGAAATGTGATTGTAGGGCGCTTAAGAAATAAGAAGGAAGCTCTCAAAGAGGGAAGGATTCATTAAATCTATTTGAGGAGAGTGACACAGAGGCGTTGATCTTGTCTCTTGATGCGAGGAATGAGTCTTGGGTCATAGACTCGGGTGCTTCGTTTCATGCTACTTCATGTAAGAAGGTTTTACATAATTATCTGTAGGTGACTTCGGGAGAGTCTACCTAGGTGATGATGAGCGATGTAGTATTGTTGGAAAGGGAGACGTTCATATAGGTCAAAAACACGAAACGGTTCTGAAACTGAAGGATGTCAGACATGTACCAAGTTTGAAACGAAATTTGATCTTAGTGGGGCAGTTGGCCGATACAAGATATGTGAAGACATTCATTAATGATTCTTAGAAGATCACAAAAGGTGCATTGGTGATATCTTGAGGCAAGAAGGAATGTACTTTGTACATGACTTCAAGATCGTATAGTTTACTCGCAGTCGCATCAACTAGAGTGAATGAGTAGTTATGGTATCAGAGGTTTGAGATATATAAGTGAGAAAGGGGTGAAAGTACTATTGTCAAAAGGGAAGCTACCAAGGCTAAAGTTTATTGACTTGAAATTCTGCGAGGACTACGTGCATGGCAAGCAGAAGAGGGTAAGTTTCAAGAAAATAGGACGTGCTCCAAAGACGCATCTATTGGAGCTTGTACACACTGATGTGTGGTGACCAGCACAGTTATCATCTCTTGGTGGCTCACGTGATTTTGTTTCTTTTATCTATGATGCTAATAGAAAACTGTGGGTCTATTTCTTAAAACATAAATCTGATCATATTTGATATATTTAAGAAGTGGAAAGTAATGGTATAAAACGGGACAGGTAAAATAGTAAAATGTTTCAGATCAAGTAATGGGGGAGAGTACTATGATAAGAGGTTTGAGGAGTATTGTGCAGCAAATGGAATCAAACATTAAAAAAATATTATAGGGATACCACAACAAAACGGTGTGGTTGAACACATTAACAGATGTTTTAGGGTTGCCTAAGATGTTTTAGGTTACATCAGGAGTATAAGGTTACATGTAGGGTTGCCTAAGATGTTTTAGGCAGATACTGTGAATACTACCGCATATCTCATCAATAGAAGTCCCTTAGCACCATTGGATGGTGGGCTACTAGAAGAAATGTAGACTATGAAAGAAGCGAACCTTGCACATCTCAAAGTGTTTAATTACACTTCATATGTTCACATTGATGCAGAGCGCAGAAACAAGTTAGATGCGAAGTCCATGAAGTGCATGTTTATAGGCTACAGGCAGTATAATTTTAGCTACCGTTTTTGGGATAGAGAAAACAGGAAAATCATCAGAAGCAAAGATGTAGTCTTCAATGAAAAGATAATGTATAAGGACAACGTGTAGCAAAATAAGGTCGATGAGAAAGAATTCGTAGAGTTGGAAGAGTTACTAGATACATGTGTTACAGTGCCACAGGATGATCATACACATGAGCATTATGAGGCAGAGCTGCAGACACCAGTTGTGAGGAGGTCTACTCGGGAGAGGAGACCCATGGTCCGATACTCACCCTCACATTATCTACTACTGACAAATAATGGTGAACCAAAGTATTTTGAAGAGGCATTATAGTCAGATACACGGGTTAAGTGGGAGCAGTCCATGGATGATGAGATGGACTCACTTGAGTCAAATCGTACGTGAGAGCTAGTCATTCTACCTAAGGGTAAGAAAACTCTTCATAACAAGTGGGTTTACAGACTGAAGGAGGAGTACGATGGTTCGAAACGGTACAAGGCTAGATTGGTTGTGAAAGGGTTCCAATAAAAGGCAGGTATCGACTTCACTGAAATATTTTCACCAGTGGTGAAAATGTCTACGATTCGCATGGTCTTGAATATAGTGGCTATAAAGGACTTACATCTAGAGCAGCTAGATGTTAAGACAACTGTTCTTCATGGGGACCTTAAAGAAGAGATATATATGCATCAGCCAACAGGATACGTGGCACCAAGAAATGAGAACAAGGTGTGTAAAGTGAAAAAGAGTCTATATGGCCTGAAGCAAGCCCCGAGGCAGTGGTACAAGAAGTTCGACAATTTCATGTTGAGAAACAGTTTTGGGAGATGTCATGCAGACCATTGTTGCTATTTGAAGAAGTTTGATACGTCGTACATCATCTTTCTTCTGTACATAGATGATATGCTTGTAGTCAGATCAAGCATGAAGGACATCTCATATCTCAAAAGACAACTGTCTAAAGAATTTACCATAAAGGATTTAGAAGCTGCAAAACAAATCCTAGGCATGAGGATAAAGCGTGACAGGGAAAACAAGAAACTAGTTTTGTCACAGGCAGAGTACATAGCCAAGGTACTTGATCGATTCAGTATAGGAGGTGCTAAGTTGGTTAGCACTCCATTAGCCAATCACTTCAAGCTTTCTAAGAAGCAATGTGCGAAGACACAAGAGGAATGGGACTACATGGATAAAGTCTCATACGCGTCAGCTATTGGGAGTCTCATGTATGCTATGGTGATCACGAGGCCAAACATCACTCAAGCAGTGGGAGTTGTTAGCAGGTTCATGAACAACTCCAGGAAGGAACATTGGGAAGCTGTGAAGTGGATCCTCAAATACCTAGTAGGTACTGTGGATGTAGGGTTGTATTATGGAGGATCAGAAATCAAGCTACAAGGCTACGTATATTCAAATTTGGCAGGAGATATCGACAGCAGAAGAAGCACTACAAGTTATGTCTTTACTCTAGGTATGCTGCTGTCTGTTGGGTCTCTCAGTAACAGAAGATAGTATTTATCAGTACAATGAAAGTAGAATATGTTGCAGCTATAGAAGCGTGCAAGGAGATGGTGTGGATGCAAGGTTTTATGGAAGAGTTGGGAAAGAAGCAAGCAGATTGCAAGCTATACAGTGACAGTCAGAGTGCAATACACTTGGCTAAGAATTCAGCCTTTCATTCAAGGATCAAGCATATTGACATCAGATATCACTTCATACATTCGTTACAGGAAAATGGATCAATTGCTCTAGAGAAGATTCATACAAGTGAGAATCCCACGGATATGTTGACCAAGGTGCTCACACGGGAGAAGTCGAAGCTCTGTTCAGCTTTGATTGGTCTTTAGGCTTGAAGACTGGTAGATGATGCACTCCGAATGTAGAAGACGAAGGTTTATGGTGATCTGTCTCCAAGTGGGAGATTGTTGAGATGTGGAGCCACACTAAGGTGCTACTCGACTGGTCGAGCAGCCCACTTGACCGGTCGAGTGGCCCACTTGACCGGTCGAGGGTTTGCTCAACTCAAAGTCCAGCGAGCAAAATTGATTTTTGGTCCGTGGTGCTCGACCAGTCGAGGCCCATGCTTGACCGGTCGAGTGGCCCACTTGACCAGTCAAGGACCTCTCTCGACTAGTTGAGGTTACACAGATTTGTGCACGGATTTGATGCGGACTGCGTAAATTTGAGGCGGTTTCACAAGAGTGCGGAAGAGAAGATGCCTAAACTATAAATAGGGGTCCTAGGGTTATTATAGGGGATATAAAAAGTATTCTAAGGTGTATGCAAAAGTTTTTTCTATACATCCAGGGCAAAAGGTTAGTATATTGCTTGTAATCTCATTTTCTTCATAGTGGAAGTTTGCACCCGTAGTTTTTTTACCATTGTTGGGGTTTTTTCCACGTATATTTTGTCTTGTGGTTTGTTAGAATCCTTTAATTCTATTTCTAGATTATATTTCTTCTTGTTTATCATTTGTGGGTGAGACCGAAGATTGGATCTCGGTTCACTAGCGTTGTTGTTGTGTTGCGCAACACATGTCACTTACATGGAATGTCGGTGGTGTAGCATGTCACTTACAGTGAATGTCCTAGCATGAGTTTTAAACATGAATGAAACCTTAAGTTAGCTCGGATTTTAAATGAGATGGGTCAAGATTGATGAGTTCAAAGAGGAGCCCGAATCAACCGAGTCCTTCGACCCATTTCCAAACATGGTAATAGCCCATTTCAGCTCTTATTATTATAGGGATTGAGTGTCCTATTTGCTCCAAACAAGAAACTTTCATGTTCAAAACTTAGTAGATGTGAGGCCCATGGTTGCTTCATCCAAGCCATTAGTTTGATAGCCCTCATCATGGATGGACTATTCCTATGATATCCTCTCAATTGATCAACTCTAACCTTTTTGTTGTTGGCACACAAATACATGGCTAAAAGAAATTCATAAATAAACAACTTTCAATAGAGTAGAGACCAAAGATCCGATGGCTAGAATATTACAATTTGGGAGATTTGGGGAAAGGTCCATCAATGACAGGGACCGTCTCAGATCAATGGTTTAGATAGATTATACATGGCCCCACATATGCCAATTCCTAATAGGGAATTCAACCTTGAAAATTTATAGCCAAACACCTATAATGATAGTTATTCACCCATGAATGATCTAATTACAATTATATTTGTGCTACAATCTTCTCTTATATGTGCATCGGCCACCTGGCTTATATATTCCATCCAATCCATTCGTATGACTCTCCTCACTAAGATGAAGGTAGTCTTCTACAACTCCCTATTTTAAAACTCAAGTGAACCATAGTGCTAATTTAGAGATTTTAAGTAAAATTTACTTAGTTTCCTATGGCAAGTCCCAATTAAGTTTTGAATCAGTATGATATTCGGGATAAAGGCCTAACATGGTGTGGTGCACCTAATGAATAGCATGGATCTCTCATCACATGAAGTCATCCATCTATGTAAGTAAATGGTCATGCCCTCGTGCCACCATGTGTTATAATTCAAGTATTTTAGTCTCTCAAAACAAAGTAAAAATAATTACCTTCTACTAGAATAGTATTTTTCTCATTTTGTTTTGGTCATTTCTCTAATAATGTGAAGTAATTGTGACATTGTTACTCTTTTACCACCACTAAACCAAACACAAAAATGGTAGACGTATCATTGTAGTTAAATGTAGACGTATTAAGTAGACAAGTAAAGTAATTTACAATCTGATGTAGAGTGGGTCCCAGGCACTTTCATATCCAAGATGGATCAGAGAAGGCCCGATCAGAAGCAAAAGTCATCAAGACCATCAGAACCTTAAAACAAGCATATCTTGTAAATTGAAATGAGTTACTCGAAGTACCATATATGATTTTGGGGTTAGACGAGCTACTTTAGCCAACCAACCCAACCATGCTGGTTGCCCGCACCGAATTTGCGAGATTCCATCATATCGACGATCGAATTCCATTTTTATTTCTGTTTTTACTACTTTTAGTAAGTTTTAGTTTGATAATAACTCTTCATCCGTTGGCCTTTAGGAGTTGTCTCCAACATGAAAAGTGTTTAGAAAAATTAGGAGAATAACGTGGTTAAGCTACGTAGGCCAATTACTATAAAAAGTAAATTTATTATTTATAGTAAGTTATGAATTTTGGGGAGTTTTAGTTATAGTTTAATTATTAAAATTCTAATTATTCTTGGTATCCCTATTTAAAGGGTTGTAGACTCGTTTATTTCATCAATCAATCATTCAAGAAGCTTCTTTCATATATCTTAAAATTATTTCTATTTCTTTTCCTCAGGGATTCGAGAAGTCTTCGGGAGGAGTCCAAAGAAGCTCCATGGATTCCGAGTAGTTATCCTTACGGAAGACGATGATCGACCTCATCACATTCATCCCTACGTCACAATCATTGCACTTTTTCATTTATTTACTAGAACAAATTTCATCTAAATTTAAACCGTAACATTAGGACAATAATTTGACATTAAAATAATATAAAATGGTTATCAATATAATTTTATCATAAATAAATCAAACAAACTAAAATTATCATAATTATTATCAAATTAAGTTATTTTTAGAAGTAATTTATAATTATTACCCATTTTCTTTACTTTATTGTAATAATGGACAAAACAAACCAACAACTCATTACAAGAAAGAGGGTTTTTAGTGACGAAATTGTAAATTCGTAGCTAAAAGTCACTTTTAGCAACGAAAATTTTCGTCGCTAAAGGCTGTAAACAATTCTTTAAAAAAATACTTTAGCAACGAAAATTTTCGTAGCTAAAAAAAGTAGATGAGACTTTTAGCAACGAAAATTTTTGTCGCTAAAGGCAGTAAATAGTTTTTGAAAAAAAAAATCGAAAAGTTTATTTAGCTACAAAAATTTTCGTAACTAAAAAACGTGGATGAGACTTTTAGTGGCGAAACTTTTCTTCGCTAAAGGCTGTAAACAATTTTTGAAAAACTTTTAGCTACGAAAATTTTCGTAGCTAAAAAACCTGAATGAGACTTTTGGCGACGAACATTTTCGTCGCTGAAGGCTATAAACAGTTTTTGAAAAAAATCCAAAGGTTTACTTTTAGCTACGAAAATTTTTGTAGCTAAACAACGTGGATAAGACTTTTAGCGACGAAAATTTTCATCGCTAAAGGCTATAAACAATTTTTGAAAAAATTCAAGGGTTTACTTTTAGCTACGAAAAGTTTCATAGCAAAAAAATGTGGATGAGACTTTTAGCGACGAAAATTTTCATCGTTAAAGGCTGTAAACAGTTTTTGAAAAAAATTCAAAAGGTTTACTTTTAGCTACGAAAATTTTCGTAGCTAAAAAATGTGGATGAGACTTTTGGCAACGAAAATTTTCATCGTTAAAGGCTGTAAATAAATTTTTTTAAAAATCGAAAGGTTTGCTTTAGCTATGAAAGTTTACGTACGTGGATGAGAATTTTATCGACGAAAATTTTTATCGTTAAAGGCTATAAATAGTTTTTGAAAAAAATCCAAAGGTTTACTTTTAACAACAAAAATTTTCATAGCTAAAAAATGTGTATGAGACTTTTAGCAACAAAAATTTTCGTCGCTAAAAAGCTGTTTTGAATTTTAACAAAAAAAATTCGGGCTGTCGTGGAAATGTTCGCGGTAAGACTTTTACCGATGAAAATGTTCATCGGTAAAAGTGCTTTTCCTAAATCTTTTCCTAACGGCTGAAAACCATCGGTAATAATGTAAAAATGTTTTAATTTTTTAAAAAAATTTCGGTAAAAAGTGTGTGTGTGTGTGTGTGCGTGTATATATATATATATATAACCTGAACCCGATTTCCTAAACATAAACCTTAACGTATTCTCAAATCCCTAAACCTAAACCTACACCTAATCCTAATCTCAACTCCCTAACCTAAACCTATACCTAAATTTGAAAACCCAAACCTAAACCCGATCCCAAACCCGAACCCGATTTCCTAAACCTAAACTTATAACCTTAACCTAAACCTATTCTCAAATCCCAAAAGCCCGGCTCTGACTCGTAGGCATCGCCTCTACTTGCAACTAAGACAGGGTCTGGTTGTTGTGTACAACACCATCCCGTAACGTGGGAGTGAGTGATCTACTCAGTGGAAAAATAAAGCAAAGGTTAACATGTTATCAATTCAGTCAAGCAATAAAGATAACACAATACAATCAAACAACCCTAAGTACTCTGATTAACATAAGAATGACATGTATAAATGATGCATGCCCTCGCCTACACTCCCTCTGCGATCTTTATCTGACGGTCGTGCATGTTAGTCACTTCCTCAGTGCTCTCTACTCAACGTCAAATGGCACATGCAGTGTGGTGCATGAACGTGATTACCAAGTTCTTATTAGTCTTTTTCATACAGCAGGATTTGGGAAGCTAAGGTACCGCCCTTTATATCAATTCCCAAACAATGATCCATCTAGGGTCGTCAGTTATAGCAAATCTCATACGATGTTGCGGTTTTAGGTCACTACAAATGGCTCGACACCTAATCAGTTTAGGCCTAGTTTATACTCTAGTTGCTACGGAAAGACTCATCGCCTTAACACAGTCCTAGAGTATACTCGAGGTCACTACCACCGACGCCCTACCAACTGGCAGTATATTTTCGAAAGCTCGTCTCCAACCCGAATAGGGACCACAGCTAGGCTGCACTGGGTAAGCCTATTTCATACTCGAGGTCACTACAAAGGACACGTCACCTGATCAGTGTAGGCCAACAGCTCGAATACAGTGTCCCATACTACCGTATTTGGCTCACGAGTTTTGGGTTGCTCACTGGTTACTACGGGGAGGCTCGTCGCCCCAGCATAGGCCGAAAGCTCGACCACAGTGTCATACCACCATGTCCGGCTCATGAGTCTTACCAGATCGAGGTACCAAGGTTAAACGGGCTTTCCACTGGTAAGTTTAGTATCTTAGATTTAAGCAGTAGCGTCCATACATGGTGAACATACATCGGGCCAATCGGGTTGCTTAAAAAGTTCGACTGGTACGAGCGTATGCTGAATTAGCCGACAAGGTACCACTATCGACAATCATCATACACCTCGGATTCATTGAACATATCCAATGTGGTGAGACTAGTTCAACACTTAACCAGGAATTGTTACCGATTGCCTGGACTATGTAGTAGTCCCAATCACACTTCAAACGATAGTATTCACAAGTGATAATCAATGACAGCATGTGACAACCAAATTCAAATATAAATTTCATTTGAGAATTTCCACATACACATGCTACACATGTAACCACACATAAGCATTTCATCCATAAATCACAGAGTAGTAAGATAGATCGCATAAAGGAAACTGTACCATAGATAAGGGAATTGAGAATCTCATCTCAACACCTTCATTACATTCATTTACACAAGCACTTCCTCATTCAAGCATTTTATCAAATACTTAGACTACACATTTCAACATACATGTATTAGACTAGTTATAACATATATCCTGGTAAGCCTTTTTACAAAGGAGTTGCCATATACCCAACAAGCATATATTCATAGTAATAATCATGGCAAGCACAGATCCAAATTTCATATTCATTCAGACATTTTTACAAACACTTAGTCTACACACTATAACATACATAATCTATGTTGGCGATAACAGGAATTAAGACAATTCCTTTCACCACGAAGTTGTCGCATGCATAACGGCCATATATTCATGATGAATAATCATGGCAAACACGAAGTCCAATTCCATACTCATTTAAGCATATCAATGAACACATGAAATACAACATCGTTCATATATAAGTGTAAAGTGTGAGAAACCTCGTAGCTAAGCATGTGATAGCATTCAAGTCAGTCATAAATCATTAACTGACATTAAAAGCCTTGAAAACCATAACCTAAACGTTTATAGTCTGCACCTTTTGCTGATAGACTCGGAACGAACTCAGTTTAAACACGAAGCCTTTGTCTACGGCACAACGGTCACCTATAGCATAAAATAGGTTAGCTACTTCATCACTTACACTATTGAAAACCCTAAAACAGATTAAGGTTAGGTTTTCTTACCTATGAACAGAGTCGGAATCGCCGGACTAGCGATGGAGAAGCGGTAGCAAAGCCCGTGGAGCGATGGGATTTAATCCCAGGAACTCTCTCCCACTTTCTCTCTCACTTTCTCTCTCTTTCCTTCTCTCTTTGCTCTCCTCTCTCCTAGGTTTTCCAAATTCGTATGCCATGAGAGAGAGAGGGTTTAAAGCCCTTATATAGGCCCAGAATTGAACGGAATGGCCCCAAGGTCATTGTATACTTAGGTTATAGCCAAATGGAGGCTATTTCAATCCAACGAAGCACTTCTAGAGGCCCCTTTTCTGCGTACGGTCGAACTTAATGTCCCTGGTATTGGATCTAGGTCAAGTTAAGTTTTCAGTCCGATCGAATTTACAGATCGACCGTGGCGGACCAGTTTCAGTTCAACGGTCACCGGTATTCGATTAGGGCCACAAGTATACTGACATGTATTGAAAATTTTCCCTGATCTGAGGGTGTAATTGGGTCAAATTCGGACAGTCTGAATCCTTATATTTAGCCTGCAAGTGAGCCACTCAATTCACTTAAATCTGAGCACGTTTCCTAAAGATATTTACGTTTCTCACACACTTCGCTCCGAGCTCAAGTTGTGTGTTTCTGGGTATCATTAGGACTTGATTTCTGTGATGGTCATCAAGCCCAGCAAGTCGGTCTTAATCGTTTAGTTTCGTAGTAATCGGACTTTCAACGCGCAATCCAGGTCCGATACGAAGTTTCAATGTGCTCCCGAGAGCAACTGGATTTTGAGATTGATCATATATTATAGGGTAATGTAGCGTTAATGATTTTACAAGTTTTGGGTCTTGCAGTTCGTATTTAAAGTGGTTTAAACGAATTTCATAACTAATCTAGTTTAGCACTTAATTCTTTTCATCTGATTTCTAAAGGATTTAGTCCTGAGTGATTCTGCCTGAGGTGGTACTCGGGTCTTTGTACAGATTTTTCTGGGACGTTACAATCTACCCCCCTTATAGAACAATTTCATCCCCAAAATTGCCTAAGGGTAATATGTAAAGGTTTACATATGTGTTAGGGTATATAATAACTACATCAACCTAGCTCATATTGGTCTACCCCCCTTAAAAGTTTTTATCTTTGAAGTTTGAAAACAAATGTCCAAATCATTATTATCATGCTAAGTGTTTGATGATAAAGTTTACCTAAGGGTGGTATGTTTTACCCTTTATGATTGGGCTAATACGGAAAATCAGTTGTGGTAGGCTCGAACCCGATACGTCGATTGCCCGCCTGACCAGGGCAAACAACACGTTGTATCCCTTCCTAATCCTGATGGATCCTAGTCTTCTGCTCGGTCAAAGCAGTGAGTCCTTTGGAAATCACCCAGGATTGAGAATTGAGTTAAGCCGCGAATGCCTCGTAGGGATATAATTCTGAAATTCTGAAATCTGATCATCCTAAGTATTTAAGAAGTATTATAATTCGCTAGGAGGTTCAAGCTTCATGTTTATAAGGTTGTCCCTAGGGTCTTGTTCAACAAGAGTTCTTGTTCAACCTATGCTTAAGTTGGTGGATAATAAGTTCTTTTACGGTGCTCATAGTCAAATCATACGGCTAGGGAGTTATGGGTAGAATCGATTTCATTAACTTCGGGAGGGAAGGAAGAGTCGAGAGTTCTACCATATTACAAAAGTTTGGCTTATTAGCAACATAAGATCGCGGGAAAGGAAAGAAGATGGACATCTCCTCAACGCGGTCTGAACCTTGAATTTACAAGGTAAATAAGAAACTCATAACCTTTTACTGTAGTCCGCCTCTAACATGAGCTTACGAAGTATTAAACTATGAAACTCAATCCTACCCGAGGGTTCTAATTTAATTGTACAAAAACAACTAAATATATATATATATATATATCTTTACGTATAATCAAATTTAATCACAGGATAATGCCTAGTATGATTATAAATAATTCCTAAATAGACACCACATACTAAACTTTAATATGAAAAGATATAAACAGCCTATTGGCATATTATTTTTATAATGTGTATAGTACTCCTCTGTTAGGCCTATTCTTTCATATGACTTGGTTTAATACTTGCACCCTACTTTTTTTTTTCAACGACTACATTACTGATCTTCTAAGGAAGATCCAGCTCCTATTTAGTGACCTAACCTTACATATAACCTGGATCAATTTCCTTCGACCATGGGCCAGTGGGCTATTAGTCAACCAGCTTTCATCGCGCCTATGAGCGGGTAGACTATCCAATCAATACGCACTGCTCTGCTTCCTAAGCCTATTGGACAATCCTTACAAAGTTTAGTAGTATTGGAGAAGGTCCTTATCGCGAGAAGGACTCTCAACACACCCATAGGGGTAGTGTTCAATCCCAAACGCTTGACTATGGAGCATGACACTATTAAATTAGTGGACCCAATGTCTACCAATAGGAATACTGGTGTACCTTGACCGTAGGTAGAGATCTCAGAGGTCAAAGGGGCTACAATTGTTGACTCAAGTACTTCAGTTGCAAGTGCATGCACATGGGCTTGTTGAGAATGGTTTGGTTGCGCTGCTATAGGTCGTTGAGGCGGCCTATTCTGAGGTATAGGTGGTCGGTAAAGTAGCTGCACTAGTCATGCAGATCGTAGGGGTGGAGTCGTTATATCATGTGGTGGCTGACGGTTAGTCTTCTGAGGTGGCGTGTTACCATTATTTTTCATCTTGGTAAAACAGAAGGTGTCGGTGTGTCCACCTTTGTCGCAATAAGTACACCAACGTTTCGCTCGCCTTTGCTGGGTCGGCTAAGCCACGAGCCTGGGAAGCGAGTCTACATGTGGCATCTTACTTAGGACTGGCCGGTGCTGTGATTCGGGCTGAGGCCTCGGGCCCATTGGTATACGTGTCTGAGAAACTGTCTCCGTCATGTTCGGCTCATAGAGATGAGCTGACTGACTCGACATAATTAGGAATGCTAGCGCAACACGTCTTAGTGTGGATATGGAGCCGCAACCCATCTGAAAAATGCTACATTTCATTGATTCATCTGTTAGTACTAAAGGAGCGTATTTGGCTAGCTTCGTAAATTTGTTCTCATACTCTGTCACAGTCATTCCTCCCTATCGGAGGCGGAGAAACTCACCCTCCTTTTCATTATGGTAAGTGAGAGGGAGTACTTCTCATGGAAGTGTGTCTCAAATGCACTCCAAGTCCACACATATCCTGTGGGAACCGTTCGTAAGATGTTGTCCCCTCCCCCCCATAAACTAGCCTCCTTCTCAAACATGAAGGTGACCAGCTCAACCTGTTCTGCCTCAGTGCAGTGTAACAACTTCAACATCTTAGATATGCGATATAGCCAGTAATCAGCCTCCTCAGGTCTGTGAGTACCGGCAAAGATAGGGGGCCGCAAGTGCTGGAATCGTTCGAAAAGGCCGCTAGCACTCGCATTCCCAGTAGGGTGCATAGGTGGTGCAGTGGAGCCACACCCATATTCTGGGCAAGGGCCCCTGCTATGGTGGCGAAAAACTGTTGCTGCTGTTGTTACTGCTGTATCTGTTGTTGCTGCATCAACAACATCATTTACTCCAGCCTATCAGGAGGAGGAGCCAACTGAGGCACGAATGATGTCGAAGTAGACGCACGGTTCTGCTCTAGAACCAGTGGTGCAATCGGTGCAGACCTATTAGTGGGGCCAGTGGCCGGCTGTGAATCTGGCATCGTCTCAAATTTTGGGTCCACGCCAGGATCCGTATGGCTACCGTTCAGGGGAGATGCCTTGTCAATCAATCCGTCAAGTGCAAGATATGTCGTACTCCGAGTGGTTTTCCGAGGCATTCCGTATATACAACATAGAGTACAACACGTGTAAGATTTATCATAGCATTACTCAACTTGCCAGCATTCTGCACATTCTATCGCAAAAGGAGCTTCATGCATTTCATTTGACCAAAATTATCACAATACATGAGATGTAGCCTTACATGGATCATGACAGAAGATGTATGTGAACTAACCTAACAAAGCTCTTGAACACTAAAACATACTAACCAGTCTACCATACTACTAAGCCCATTAAGGCTATATATAGAAACATGTAAACAAGCAACAAAAAAACTAGAAGACGGCTATATGTGTGACTAGTCATCATAATCTGGCGATGGAGGAAGTGCACCCTTGTCCTGTACACAGCACAGGATAGCCTCTAACGTGCAAGACACCTTCTTGAATTTCCGTTTCATGAAGGCCTCGGTCTCTTCAACCTTAGCTCGGGTCTGTGCGATCTCTTGTCTTAGGGCAATCTGACCCTCCTCGAGTTGAGCCAAGTGGGCCTCCACAAGAGCCCGATCACCAAAGCGCTCCTATGTACTAGCGGAGTGCCCTCATCAGTGTCATGGGCCTCCTCTTCTTCATCATACTCTTCTTCTTCCCTTATCTCATCTCCTTCTTCATCACTCTCCTCTTCTTTCTCGCTTTCCGTCTCATCCTCACTCTCGTCGAGTCAGGCTTGACGCTGTCGTGGCCCAATTTCCATGTTGTTGAGAGTAGTGTCGTTGATGTAATGGAGCGGCATAAGAAGTTCTGCGCTAAGTCCATAGCTGAATTCACCTGCACTGCAAATTCTTCTCGCTTACATGTACCTCACCAAGCGGCATCTTTATAAGCCGCGGCATCTTTATAAGCCGCGCTACCAACCCAACATCAATTGTGGCCTCCCGATCTCTACCCAATGAAATTTTGAACTGCAAGGGCTCCAGCGTAGGCTCTCGAATGTGGGCGTAAAAGGCTTGGACAGTGCCCACATTTGCGCGGTACTTACCCTCAAAGATCGGACCCCACCCGGCTTCCACCAAGCGTTCCATCACCAGGTATTCTCTAAAGAGCTTCTCGTCCACATGCGCTTCAAAGAGAACCCTACGGCCCTCATATCTTCCATGAGACAACTCTGTCAGCAAAGCCCTCTTGAGGGCAGCTTGGGGATCGAGGTCCCGCTTAGTCCGTATCTCTCGTTTAACATTGAACCTGTGGCGGCGCCTCTTAGCTTCCTCGAACGGGTAGGGCGACTAGGCCCGACTTCATCTGAAGGAGCTCTTTTCTTCCCCATGAGGGAAAGAAGAGTGGAAATCGAGAAGAAGGTCGTCACGAGCTCAAAGAGAGCCTTTGAGTGGAATAAAATGGAGAAATAAGATGTGTTGTTGGACTTGGAGGTATATGAGACACAAATGGGAGATTTGTGCACTCCAATCGAAGAAAATGCGAGGGATAGGAGGTGGGTGTTGCTGAAAAACAGTGGAGGGGTGTGAGTCTTATAGGAAAATGAGAAAATGGAAGAATGAAGGGGAGATTTGAGAAGGAAACAAGATTTTTTGGGGAGAAAGGAGAGCTTGGAGGGGTAGGTTGTGAAGAGGGGGAGTATTGGGTGGGGTTTAAACCGACCCAACGCACATCAGTGGGCCATACAACGTCCTAGAGGCATCGGCCCAAACCGGCCCACCAGACTGCGAGTCCTTGCGGAACCGGTGAGGTCCTCACTGACCTCTGGACAAACCAGCGATGGCTCGCCGGTGGGGTGAGGTCCTCCTGCCCCCTGGGTCCCAAAAATGTGCGGGGCCACTTCGGGTCCCCCCGATTTACACCGTTTGGAGTCGTTTCGAGTCATTTCGAGTAATTTCTGATGCAAATTCGCACTTATCGATTATTGAAGGCTGGGATGGGGTAAATCGTGGTCTAAACCCGTCAATTGACCATCTAGGGGTGATCTGGGGTCGTCTCAAGCGATCACGGATGTGCACAGACCCGATCTCAGCGATCATTTTCGATAACTTTCACCAAGTGACGAAACTGGGAAACCTAAGCTTGTTTCTACATTTTTCTCGCACTCACCTAGGTTTAAATGCATCAGCGTACGTTGTGTGACCATAACCCAAGTCCATTTTAATCCAAATCATGCTCTGATACCAACTTGTAATGCCCTGAAAATTGAGGGTCGAGTATGAGCTCTACTCCCGAGTTCCAACGTATCACTTATGCAACATAGATGATGGTGATTGAATGTTGTCCATATTAGTGCATTAAACATGAGTGGGATTATACCAAAACAGTATATCATTCTCCAGAGACAGTTAAATAAGCAAGCGGAAGACTATGATAGATATATAAAGTATATAAACTATTGTAAGTCTCCAGAGTATGAACATATTACCAGGTTAAATACATGCATGTATACTTTTCAAAATGGACCAAAAATGAATATACATGTATGTTTCAAAAAAAAAAAGACAAAATATCAAGTGTAAGGGCATCTAGTCAACATCCAAGAAGTCTCCATCGATCAAGCCATGACTCACATGAACCCGCCTGAAAACATGCATGAAAGAGAATGCCTCCTCGTCATCCTTATATCTCGGCTCTATCTCGTAGGCATCACCTCCACCTGCAACTAAGATAGGGTCTGGTTGGTGTGTACAACACCATCCCGTAACTTGGGAGTGAGTGATCAACTCAGTGGAATAATAAAGCAAAGGTTAACATGTTATCAATTCAGTCAAGTAGTAATGATAACACAATACAATCAAACATCCCTAAGTACTCTAATTAATGCAAGAATGGTATGTATAAATGATGTATGCCCTCGCCTGCACTCCCTCTGCGATCTTCATCTAACGATCGCGCATTTCAGTCACTTCCTCAGTGCTCTCTACTCAACGCTAAACGGTACATGCAGTGCGGTGCATGAGCGTGATTACCAAGTTCTTATTAATCCTTTTCATACAACAGGATTTGGGAAGCTAAGGTACCGCCCTTTATATCAATTCTCAAACAATGATCCATCTAGGGTCGTCAGTTCTAGCAAATCTCATACGATATTGTGGTTTTAGGTCACTATAAAGGGATCGTCACCTGATCAGTGTAGGCCTAGTTTATACTCTAGTTGCTACGGAAAGACTCGTCGCCTCAACCAATCCTAAAGTATACTCGAGGTCATTACCACCGACGCCCTACCAACTGGCAATCTATTTTCGAAGGCTCGTCGCCAACCCAAATGGGAGCCATAGCCAGGCTGCACCGAGGTAAGCCTATTTCATACTCGAGGTCACTACAAAGGGCTCGTCACCTAATCAGTGTAGGCCAACAACTCGAATACAGTGTCCCATACTACCGTATTCGGCTCACGAGTTTTGGGTTGCTCACTGGTTACTACGGGGAGGCTCGTCACCCTAGCGTAGGTCGACAGCTCCACCACAGTGTCCCATACCACCATGTCCAGCTCATGAGTCTTAGCGGATCGAGGTATCAAGGTTAAATAGGCTTTCCACTGGTGAGTTTGGTACCTTAGATTCAAACAGTAACGTCCATACATGGTGAACATACATCAGGCCAATCCTTGACAAGTTCAACTGATACAAGCACACGCTGAATTAGCCTACATGTAATACTGTCGACGATCATTGTACACCTCAGATTTATCGAACGTATCCAATGTGGTGAGACTAGTTCAACCACTTAACCAGGAATTGTTACCGATTGCCTAGACTACGTAGTAGTCTCAATCACACTTCAAATGATAGTATTCACAAGTGATAATCAATGACAGCATGTGACAACAAAATCCAAATATAAATTTCATTTGAACATTTCCACATACGCATGCTACACATGTAACCACACATAAGCATTTCATCCATAAATCGCAGAGTAGTAAGATAGATCGCATAAAGGAAACTGTACCATAGATAAGGGAATTGAGAATCTCATCTCAACACCCTCATTACATACATTTACACAAGCACTTCCTCATTCAGGCATTTTATTAAACACTTAGACTGCACATTTCAACATACATGTATTAGACTAATTATAACATATATCCTGGCAAGCCCTTTACAAAGGAGTTGCCACATACCCAAAAAGCATATATTCATAGTAATAATCATGGCAAGCACTGATCCAAATTCCATATTCATTCAGACATTTTTATAAACACTTAGTTTACACATTATAACATACATAACGTATGTTGGCGATAACAGGAATTAGGATAATTCCTTTCACCACGGAGTTATCGCACGCATAACGGCCATATATTAACGATGAATAATCATGGCAAACACGAAGCCCAATTCCACAATCATTTAAGCATATCAACAAACACATAGAATACAACATGTTCAACATAGTTCATATACAAGTGTAAAGTGTGGGAAACCTCGTAACTAACATAGCATTCAACATATTTCATACCTTGAAATCTATAACCTAAACGTTTATAGTCCGCACCTTTTACCAATAGACTCAGAGTGAACTCAGTTTAAACACTAAGCCTTTGTCTACGGCACAATGGTCACCTATAGTATGAAATAGGTTAGCTACTTCATCACTTATACTATTGGAAACCCTAAAACAGATTAAGGTTAGGTTTTCTTACCCACGAACGGAGTCAGAATCATCGGAATAGCGATACAGAAGCGGTAGCTAAGCCCGTGGAGCGATGGGATTGAATCCAAGGAACTCTCTCCCACTTTCTCTCTCACTTTCTCTCTTTCCTTCTCTCTTTACTCTCTTCTCTCTCCTAGGTTTTCCAAATTCGTATGGCATGAGAGAGAGAGAGGGTTTAAAGCCCTTATATAGGCCTAGAACTGACCGGAATGGCCCTAGGGTCATTGTATACTTAGGTTATAGCCAAATGGGGGCTGTTTTGAACCAACAGAGCACTTCTGGAGGCCCCTTTTCTGCGTGCGGTTGGACTTGAGCTCCCTGGCATTGGATCTAGGTCAAGTTAAGTTTTTAGTCCGATCGGATATACAGATCGACCGTGGTGGACTAGTTTCAGTTAAATGGTCACCGGTACTCGATCAGGGCCACAAGTGTACTAGCATGTGTTGAAAATTTTTTCTGATCCGAGAGTGTAATTAGTTCAGATTCGGATGGTCTGAATCCTTATATTTAGCTTGCAAGTGAACGACTCAATTCACTTAAATCTGAGCACGTTTCCTAAAGATATTCGCTTTTCTCACACACTTCGCTCCAGGCTCAAGTTGTACATTTCTGGGTATCATTAGGACTTGATTTCCGAGATGGTCGTCAAACCCAGCAAGTCTGTCTTAATCGTTTAGTTTCGCAGTAATCGGACTTTCGACGCGCGGTCCGGGTCCGATACGAAGTTTCAATGTGCTCCTGAGAGCAACTGGATTTTGAGATTGATCCTAGATTATAGGATAATGTAGTGTTAATGATTTTACAAGTTTTAGGTCTTGCAGTTTGTATTTAAAGTGGTTCAAGTGAATTTCACAGCTAATCTAGTTTAACACTTAGTTCTTTTCGTCTGATTTCTAAAGGATTTGGTCCTGAGTGATTTCTGCCTAAGGTGATACTCGGGTCTTCGTACGGATTTTTTTGGGACGTTACACCTAACCTAAACATAAACCCGATCTCAAACTTGAACCCGATTTTCTAAACTTAAACCTTAACGTATTCTCAAATCCCTAAATTTAAACCTACACCTAATCCTAATCTCAACTTCCTAACCTAAACCTAAACCTAAACTTGAAAACCCAAACCTAAACCTGATCCCGATCCCAAACCCATTTTCATAAACCTAAACTTATAACTTTAACCTAAACCTATTCTCAAATCTCAAAATGTAACCTAAACTTAAACCTATATAACCCTAACCTAAATCTAAAACTTAACATATAACCTAAAACTTAACCTATAACCTTAACTTATAACCTAAACCTATAACCTAAACTCAATTTCCTAAACCTTAACCTATAACCTAACCTAAACCTAAACATGTAACCCGAATCCGATTTCCTAAACCAAAACCTTAACGTATTCTCAAATCCCTAAACCTAAACCTACACCTAATCCTAATCTCAACTCCCTAACCTAAACCTAAACTTGAAAACCCAAACCTAAACCCGATCCCAAACCCGAACCCAATTTTCTAAACCTAAACTTATAACCTTAACCTAAACCTATTCTCAAATCTGAAAACCTATAACCTAAACCCAAACCTAAACTTGAAAACCCAAACCTAAACCTGATCCCAAACCCGATTTCCTAAACCTAAACTTATAGGTTATAGTTTAGGTTTAGCTTTAGGTTTTAGGTTTTTTAGGTTTAAGTTAAGGTTTAGGTTTAGGGTATTTTTATTTATGATGTTAAGCTTATATGTATTTATGTATGAATGAATGTGATGTGGATAGATTATTTTTGTTTAGATGAATGTAGTTTATGTTTGGATGGATTTACTAGTTTGGGTTTAGATGGATGTGAATATGAATATGATGAAATATATTATATAACAGTTGTATATCAAGATGAATATGATAAAATATATTGTAACAGGTGTATATCAGGAATTTTGTGTGGAATTTTGTGCTGGATTATTTTTTTTATTTTTTTTTTAAAAAGAGACAAATATTTTTTAGCTAAAAGACAAATAAATATTTTTCGCCAAAATTTTTAGCGGCGAAAAACTAAAAGTTTTGCAAATATTTTTTAGGATGAAAATTTTCGTAGCTAAAAGTTTTGAAAAAAATTCTTAGGGATGAGATTTGTAATTTTTTTAGCGACGAAAATTTTCGTATCTAAAAGTTTTGTAAATATTTGTTGCCAAAAGTTTTGTAATTTTTTTAGCGATGAAACTTTTTGTCGCCAAAAGTCTAGCCACGAAACTTTTCGTAGCTAAAAGTTTTGTAAATATTTTTTGGTAGCAACGAAAATTTTCATAGCTAAAAGTTTTGCAAACATTTTTTACCGATGAAAATTTTCATTGTTAAAAAACTTGCCTTTGCCGACGATTCAGATTTTTCGTCGATAAAAACCTCCTGCGTTTAAAAGTATTTAGCTATGAAAATTTGGCTTTTGGGGATAAAAATTTTCATCGCTAAAGGTGAGATTTCTTGTAGTGACTTTAAGGGACTATTTGTTTTTTCAATTTTCATGATAAATACATGAAAATAAGTAATTATAACTTACTCCACCTGTTTGAAATGAGCCAGGAATTACGCTTTGAAATTTGGTCCACACAAACTATGTCATTACCTATTTAAATATGCGGGCCCCATTATGAATATGTCACTTATCCACACCATCCATCCTTTTTAACAGCAGATTTTAAGGCATGAGCCCAAAAATTAGGTGAATCCAAAGCTCAAATAGACCACACCTTAGGCAACAATGATCATAAAGCAGTCAACTGTTGAAAGTTGTTTTCTCCCAAGGGCCACATTGATGTTTAATTGTCATCCAAACTGTTCATAAAGTCACACAGTCATGGATAAAGGGGAAACAAAAATATCAACTTGATCCAAAAACTTCTAGCATCCTCAAGAAGCTTTCAATGATAGGAGTTTAATTCCCATTGTTTCTTGTAGTGAGGTCCACTTGAGCTTTGGACCAGCCTCATTTGTAGGCTCATGCCCTAAAATGAGCTAGCTAAAGGGATGGACGGTGTGGATAAGACACACACATCATGGCGAGCTCCATAATTTATTGTCTTTCTCATCCGGTGATGCCGTGAGGAGTGTTAAAAAGAAAGGTGGCTGTCAACATCACCTTGGAAATCCAACGGGAAATACAAAGGTAAATAATTATTACCCATTTACCTAGAATTACCACTGTAGTTAGATAATCAAAAAGCCCCCAGGTGAATAATTCTATTTGTTGGAAGCCCTACTAAGGTATTGTTTAGTAGCTTGAAATTGGAAGTAATCGAGAGGAATTGGGAAAAAGTGTATGGAAGAGAGTCCCATGAAAGTTTCATGGTATAATGGGAGTTAGGCTATCAATAACTGGATAGTTGTAATTATATTATACTTACAGGTGTTTGACTGCAATTCTCCCTTATTATAACATACAATACTTTGAAAATTGAATGTTTTATGAAATTCCTATTTTGTTTGGGAGAGATTCGGAAGGTATGGTGTTTGTATCCATGGAGTTGGTATGTAATGACAAAATAATAATATCATTCGTTTCTTGTCTGACCCGGAAGGCCACGTACGTTTGACTCATCCCATTCAAGCCCCACCAACTTGTGTAGAATGATCAGAACCGACCAGATTGTGGGATTAATTTGGGATGGCAAATAGACGGATGATCACACCCATCTAATGATTTTAACCATCTGATTTTGTCCTGGTTAATTTGGACCCTTGACCGTTTACGTTTAACCAGATTGGATAACTAGGCCGGGTTGACGGTGTGATTTTGGTCTACGATCACCGTCCATGATGGGACCCATGATTTTGATGGTGTGGACTGCAGTGAATTATGCAGCTGTACGCTGAAAATGGTGGGGACCACTCAGATGTAAATTAATTCATTTTCATAACGTCATGATACAGGTTTGCTAGAGCACCTCCGGTAGTATTGATAAAGATGCACTGTTATTTGATGGGCCTCACTTTGGATAGAGGATACAAAAAAGAATTTAAATCTTAACTGATGTATTTCAAACCATTGGTATTTGATGATTTTCTATTAACAGGGAGTGTCTTCTTGAACTTTGAACAACCATGGTGTGAAATATTTCAATCAGATTTTATTTTTTGTTTTTAGCAATTGGTGTGGATGTCTTCTATCGAATGGAGCCAAACTAACCTTATAACATCCGTACATACATGTTGTTTATACCCGTTTCCGTTTTCGGCCCATCAACGTTGGCGTTGGCTAATACGTAAAAAGCTGCCATGTGCTGATACTACGGATTCGATGCCGGTGGAAATCATACTTGTGCACAAAGATATCTTTAGTGGATCTTACCTTAAGCAATATACATTCTACATTATGTTATTAATGTGATGGTACAAAACCTTACACGTCTTTTGGAGAACGAAACGTTGTATGCCAAGTGGCCACAATTAATCAGCCATTTAATGTAGTGTGCCTAGCACATTTATAGAGACTTACCGAGGGAAAGAATTATATTATGGATCTGGTTAAAATTCACTTGGTAAGACCGACTCTCATAGTCCTAAAATGGGAGATCTTCATAGAGATGTTCGGAGGTTTTGTGGTGATCAAGAAGATTGTGAGTATACGAAGATTGGACTGACGTCTAAGAGAACTGGTTGCAACACGGACTCGAGTTAGGAGAGGATGGACACTAAGCAGATGAGTCCCTAGCCATACATCAATCGGAATTAAAAGAATGACTTGAATTGATAGATTTAGTCCCACCAGTTCTACAATCAAAAGGCTCTTTGCAGGAGGTGGTTTGATTCAGTCATTCAAATGTATGATCATGATTAATTTGAGGCTCAAGATCAGCAATAGAGGTTCCTCTTGTTGATCCTTAATCTAAATACAGGGAAGATTCCAATATGAGATTATCTATGTAAAAGTAGAGATTTGAAAAGTCGTGGCACCAGATATACAGGGTCAACCTTCCTGTTCGGAATGCATACTGTAAAAGTGAAGGATGCATGATTAGCAAAACCTAACAAGGATTTTGATGGTGTGAACTATAGTGAATTAATTCATGTTTGGTTGGGACCACTCAAATGTAGATTAATTCATGTTCACAACATCATGATACAGGTTTGCTAGAGCACCTCCGGACGTATTGAACATATAGATACATTGTTTATTTGATGGGCTTCAATGGGGATAGGGGATACTAAAAAGAATTTAAATCTTAGCTGCAGTATTTCAAACCATTGGTATTTGATGATTTTCTCTTAACATGGACTGTCTTCTTAAACTTTGAACACCATGGTGCAAAATATTTCAATCGGATTTTATTTTAGGTTTTTTTTTTTTTAATTTATTTTTTTTATAGCAATTAGTGTGGATGTCTTCTAGCCAAATGGAGCCAAACTAACCTTATAACATCCGTACGTATATGTTGTTTACACCTGTTTTTCGAAGCATCAACGTCGACTGATAAAAAGTTGCCATGTACCAACACTACAGATTTGATGCTGGCAGAAATCATACTTGCACCCAAAGATATCTTTGGTAAATCTTAACTTCGGCGATGTACATTCTGTTATTAATGCAATGGTACAAAACCTTATGCATACCTTTTGGAGAACGAAATGTTGTATGCCACGTGGACATATTTAGTTAGCCATTTAATGAAGTAGTGTGCCTAGCATGTTTATAAAAACCTACTGACGGAAAGAATCCTATATTTCATGGATCTAGTTAAAATTTATTTAGTAAGATCGAATCTCACGGTCCTAAAATGGAAGATCTTCCTATAGATGTTTGGAGGTTTTGTGGTAATCACGAAGATTGTGAGTATTCAAAGATTGGACTGACATCTGAGAGAACCAGTTGCAACACAGATCCAAATCAAGAAATGATGGACACCAAGCAGTTCGGTCCCTGGACGTACATCCATCGGAAGTAAAAGAATGAGAGCTCGAATTGGTGGATCTAGTCCCACCGGTTTCACAATCAAAAGGGTCTTGCAGAAGATGATTTGATTGGCTCATTCAGATGCATGTTCATGATAAATTTGAGGCTCGAGATTAGCAATAGAGGTTCCTCTGAATGATCTCGAATCTAAATACAAGGTCCTGAAGATTCCAATATTAGACCATCTACATAAAAGTGGAGATTTGAAAACTCATGGCACAAGATATACAAAGTCAACCTTCCTACTCGAAATGCATGTTGTAAAGATAGAAGATTCAGTATCAACAAGGAAACCTTGCAAGAGTTTTGCTGCCCGATAACCTATACAAGGAGCAATTGATGAAGAGTTTGAGGCTCACGTCAAACACAATCTATCTTTACCTTACTTTTATCCTAGCATGGCATAGCCTACTCTTATTATAAATTGTTATTGCTCGGTGCCACTACTACAATACCGCAGGATTAGATTAAACATCCACACTCTAAGTTACAGGACCCCCGATCAACTAAGTCCTTACTTAGGCGATCATCTTTCTGGTCATATCATGCTAACCATCCACCTCCGTTAATCTGTTTCTATAGATGGAACAAATATTTATCTCTGATTTTATTTATTTCTTTAGTTTAATTTGATATCTACCAATTGTAATCAGCTTCATTCAAATATTAATAGAATTGGCATTAGTTTAGCATTGCTTTTTATTTATTTGCTAATCTGTATTCCTTGGAGAAATACATTAGATGCAAGTATGGGTGAAAGAAGATTCTTGAAGTCGTAAGGCAAAAAGAATCCATCAGAGAGGACTCACCCTTATCCTTTCATGAATTGCCCAATTGCTTATCACAACTAGTGCTTGGCTCAACGGTTGGATTTTTGAACGTGGTCTTACTTAGTCATTTCAGCCTGAGGTTTATTACCATTTAATCAAACATTAAGTCGGTCAAAGTTTTAGAACCAGGCCGGCTAAGTTTTAGAGGTTCTTCACGGTGCCCCTCTTTTGTCTTTTTAGTAGCTGGCAGGTCTAGGGTTTTTTTTTATTTTGTTTTTCCTCACTGTTTTTAGTTGATACAATAGGGGAGCCCCAATCTTTTTGTGGTTCACCCTCCCGAATCTCCTGTTTGTATGTGCTTTGTTTATAATATCAAAGTCCCAGGGGATACCCTTTTGAAAAAAAAAAAAATGTAAACATTAAGTCGAGTACGACTCTGGCGTGCCCATACTTCATAATCACACACGTAAATCACATAAAGGCCCTCGATCACACATGTGGCCCTGTGTTTGATTAAATTGTGTGAACACCTGTCCACAACCAAAGTTTGACCATCTAGAGCAACAATCTGATTTAGATTTTTGTTCTCATGTTGAGATACATGAACTCATATGAAAAGCCCTCTTAATTTGATCATGGTTTTTAATTGGATGGTGGGTCCATAATAAATTGCTCATGGCTCCAAATAATCTTAATTGGATGATCACAACCATTAGAATAAGCTCACCAAGATGGACAACAATGAGACCATTTTTATTTATGCCATCCATTTTGCAGGCCCTCCTATCAAATGGCTATTGTGATCACATATGGCCCGCTTTGATTATGAATAGAATTTGTATGTGTAGAGTTCTTATTCCATCATTCTCTTAGAATTCAATTTATAGTTTAATATTGAAATATTTATACAGCTTTCTATTCAACTTGAGCTCTTTACACTACAAGAAACTAGAGGTGATGCGATGATAAGATAGAAAGAGAAAGAGGAGAGAAATTTGGAAGGAGAAAAAAAAAAGGAGAGAGAGAAAGAGGTCAAGCGCGACATACTCCCATGCAATACATGTTCCACACAACACATAAAACACCCAAGTATGTGGGGCCCACATTCTATACTAGATATGAGAATTTTTTTTTAAATTTTTTTTTTAAAGACATCTAGACATGCAACTCAAATGGGCTATACCACATGGAACAATGGGAGTGCGATCATACATTTGTGTGTGGGCCACTCTGTTGTATCTTTCATCAAACATGTTAATTAAGTCTAACTCACCTAATTGAATGAAGAGAAGATACAAAAACATCCTAATAAAATACTCATTTGGGCCACACCGTGTGAACTTAGTGGTTTTTGAAGCAAATTTACATTGTTCCCATTAGTGTCATGCATATAAGTTTTTAATTCGACCGATATTTTAAACTTACGATTCAAATAATGGTTCTTATCCATAGATGGAGTAGAGTTTTCATGCACAACATGGTGGACTGCACGGAAGGTCGCATGGTCTCTCTTCATTCGGGCTACAGGAGTAGAGAAGTCGTGGAAGCTACTATGGTACTACTCAAAGAAGTAAAGGAAGCGTGTTGAATCATCTCAACTGTTTCTTGTCAGTTGGCTAAATTTTATGATGCATTTACCCACACTTAACCAATGCTTTCAAGAGTAACTGCAATGGTGAAAAAAGTCCAAAGCTACCACAAATGGAAAGGAAGAGAGAGATCCGGCAAAGGAAAGGTTAGAAATTACTTATGAATCATGTCGGGTTACCTACCAAGGTTTCTTTTACTTGGATGGACAACTTAACATGAATAAAACCTACGCGATCTAACATTAAAGCCATCAGGTAAACCACATCTTGTTGGGAGTTAATTAATTCAAAAAATCGGGACGATTCAACTCTGAAGTGGGCTACCCTATAAAAGTATAATTAAAATTTCTAAATTTAGGTGATTTGGTCGTAAAATACTGTGATTTTTTTTATAATTATTTCATCATGATGCGCATATCAGATGAATGGATTGGATAGAAATAAACACTACAGTGGAACTTGCACAAAACTAATGTTAGGCATTCCTTCCCAATGGCTTTTTATGATGTGATCAACTTGAATATTTTATTATGATTTTTGGATTTAATAGTTAGAATGAGACAACATAACTAATAGATAGGATGGATCTTATAAAACCATGAGTACCAGTTTACGTATACAGTGAAGTTTGTACCATTATCTATTCATCTGAGTATGAGATTTTTGGACATTTGTTCAAAAGTCAAAAGCAGAAAGTATCAGATTATCTTATTTCAAGAAATAAGTGTCCACCTATGAGAAGATATATAGGGTTGTTCAACCATTCTGATTTTTAGATTCTAAGATAGTTACAGGGTTTTTCACAATATAGCTCATTTAATTTGAGTTAATAAATGTCACCTGTACCATTTTTATGGGCCTACACATCAAGTGTCATACAAATACAGAGTATCCAGTAACTTCCCTTGCCGTCTTAGCGCCCGTTTGGGCCGGGTGGATTGGAAGGGATTGAATGGTATTAGGGTGGATGGCATGGATTTCTAGGTAATGATGGTGTTGTCAGTGGATTGTCTTGAGATCCATGGGATTGCAATATCCCTGGATTGCTATATCCAATCTGTTTGGCACGCCCGGCCAATCCGGGATTAAACCTTCCCATCCCTTCCAATCCCTCGAACCAAATACTTCCAAGGCAAATTTGAACAGATTAGGGTGGATTGGATCGGATTTAAAGGTAAGGATGGTGTTGTCAGTGGATTGTCTTAAGATCCATGGGATTGGGATCAGATCACCGACTCTGCTTGGCATGCCCGGCCAATCCCTGTATTTAACTTCCAATCCCTTCCAATACCATCCAGTCCCTTCCAATCCGACCGGCCAAACGGGCCCTTACATTGAAGCCTTGCGGGATGCGGAGTATTAGGTGAGACCCGGACCCACTCAAGATGATGCGGCCCTTAACGTGGGGCCACCTTGATGTATGTATTATGTATAGAGGTTGTTCATCCGTTTCTCCTTTTCATTTTAAGGCACTAGCCCAAAAATGAAGAAGATCCAATTATCAGGTGGACCATAATGTAGGAAACGGTGGATATTAATCATTAATGAGCCACAATAGTTTTGGATCAAGCTGATATTTGTTTTTTTTTTTTTCCACTAAACCCCGGCTTATATGACTTTATCAACAGATTGGATGGCAAATAAACACTACAGATATGTTAAGGTATGCTTTAAGAAGTTTTGAATGTTAGGGCGTTCAATCACCACTGTTTCCTATGGTATGCTAAACTTCATAATTAGATCCATTTCATTTTTAAGATAATGACTTAAAAAAATATGGAAAAACGTATGAATAACTGGATACAGAATCCATATATCAATGTAGCCCACGGCAAGGGCCACACATCTTGGGTGAGTCCGGTGCGATGGGTCTCACCTAATCCGCTCCCATATTTTTTTTTTTCTTGAATGAAAATAAAAACCTTCCAAGGATTTTTATCAAATATCATGAGTCATGCTCACCTTACGTACGTGTTCACCTTTGCACACGTGTCATGAGCGTCTAATCCGAACAATCAATGTGATGTGGAATCCCATGAAATCTAAAGGAACAAATTTTTACCCTAATCTAAATTTCTTGTGGGCCATAAGAAAGAGAAATGCAAATTAAGGGAGGAAAATGTTTTCATTTTTCATGGCCCACCAAAGTTTTGGATCAAATTAAAAATTAGGCCAGGCGGTTTCATGAGGTGCTTCATGTGGACTTTTCAAATTTTGGAGTCACGTCACTTATGATGAGTTCTTAAAAAAGTTTGCACGAGTTTCATGAGCACGAAGAAAAAGCAGGGAAGTGGATTGGCAGGTGTAAGATCACAATGTTCCGTGGCTCCATTATGAGGTAGATGTTATATTCAAACAGTTAGTCCATTTTGGGAGATAATTCCGAAGGTTGTGCCCAAAAATATAAGGGCGTGTTTGAACGGGCGAATTGGAAGGGATTAGATTGTATTAGGGTGGATGGCAGCAATTTCAAGGTAATGATGGCTGCCTCAGTGGATGGGTGCCAATCCCATGGGATTGGTATATCCCATGGCCCAGTATGTGGCATGTTTGGCCTGGCAGACTGAAGTTGGGATTGCAACATGTGGGCATGTTTGACCGGGCATGGGATTGCATGCAATCCCATGGATTGAATGAAAAAATGCCAAGGGTGGGCAGAGTTGGTTATAACCATCTCTGGACAAGAAACGGATTGGCTACTCCCCCTGCCAAATGCTCTGTGGCTGGTGGTCAGTGCTCTGTGGGCCCCACCATGATGTATGTGCTTCATCAGGTTCCGTTCATCCATTTATACATATCATTTTATGTCTTGATCCTAAAAATTAGAGGGATATAAATCTCAGGTAGACCACCCCACATGAAAACAATAGTGATTGGATATCCACCCTATAAATCCTCCTTAGGCCCACTATTTACAGTTTATTTGACATTCAATCTGTTGATTAGGTCAAATAGGCCCAGATGAAGAGAAAAAACAAAGATCATCTTGATCCAAAACTGCATATGGACCCCAAAATGTTTTTAATGGTCGACCCTCATTCAACACTGTTTCTTATAATATGGTCCACATGAGTTTTGGATATACCTCATTTTTGGAATCACACTGTAAAATGATCTGTAAAAATAGATGGACGGCATGGATGAAACACATACATCGTGGTGGGGCCCACAGAGCACCGACCACCAGCCATGGAGCTGGTGGTAGGGGGAGTAGTCAATCCGTTCCACTTTGGACAGGCCCACACCACGTTCTGGGCAGGATTCTGTGGGGCTCACGTATCCAGTAGACCACATCATAAGATAGTGGTGTGATACAGACATATCGAGATAATATATGGCAGTCGATAATGCAAATGATCTTCACAGCTCATATGGCCGATGTCAACATAAGTCATACACAAAAAAGAGGAAAAAGAACAAGTGACAACAAGAAAGTTACAGTACCAGTGTTAGGCTAGAATTTAAAAATAACAATCAATGCAAGAAAAAGAACCAAGACGGCAACCAGAATTACAACGAATCTCTCTCCATCTGATGGGGCGAGATCATCAGTCGACGCGGCCCTAGAAACCATGGCCTGGGTCGTCCACGTCGTCTGTCAGATAGACAAAGTCGAAGAATGGCGAATATCCAGCTCATCAGAAAATGGGGCAACCTGAACCGCAGGAGATTCTGTGCGAGGTTTCGACGATGCACAGGCCTTACTGAAGTGAGCGTCCCAGCATGCAACAGCTTCCTTCCAGTTCTCGAAGGCTCGGTGTCTCCCTCCACTAAATCCCTCCACCTCCAACCTAGCATCGTCCCATGTCAGATATATACCTGGCCAACGTCCCACCAAGACGACATAGTACTTCTCCTTTCCCATCTGCAATGACATGGAGGTAATTGGCACAAGATTCGTGTTTTGGAATAAAATCGTGAACAAAGTGTACATGCATTATTGTCCTACCGAAAATAACTAAGAAATACAAATAAACTTACTAAATAAAAAGAAAATAGGTTGTAAGTACGTACCCTTCCAAACAAGCGGAGTGTGTGGTCTTATTTGTCTTAATGTGCATAATACAAGTATGTGATTACATATACGAAAGATGTTAATTAGCAAAAAGTTGTCATCATCGCATAAGTCATATTGGTATACACTACGCATATACCAGCACATATCAATCCTCAAAAAGAAAAAAAGAAAAAAAAAATAGTTTTTAGAAATCATGTCTATCAAAGTTATTACATCCCCAATTAAGTAACAAGAAAACAAAATCAAGGACAACAGTTCTTCAGACGGATCTGACACCTCAACCACCAAAGTTGTCACGGAGTGTTTTCTTCAACCACTCAAAGCGGCGCTCAGGTCGAAGACTGACAAAGAACGATGTCAGCTTCTCGACCCTACTCAAGAGCTAACCAACTTCAATAAACTCTGAGTTGGTCAGGCCTTGGACCTCTTCTAGTACATCAAGTACTTTGGTAATGCGAGTCACCTCTTTGTCGAGGCCAAAATTGAGCATAGCATTTGCAACGGTCTGGAGAGAGGTTCCAAGTACATCATAGGGACGAGGAGGGCGCGATCGTTTCCTTGTTGTGCTCCCACCTTGACTACCATTGGAATCAGCAGTTCGAGTGGGAATCCTACGTGAGCCGCGTTATCCCATCGAAGGACTGTTCGGAAAAAATAGGATGATCCCTGTGGAGTCTGTTACAAATCCTCTAAGAGGTTAATGGTATCGTCAATATCATCATCGAGCTCTCTCCATGCATCATTGAGATCTCGTGAAGATGAGATGATGATGCTAATGCGGCCATACTCTTACTACCTTACACATAACATCTCGTGGCCTGGTCCGAACCGATGATAATTGCAATGTCATCCATTCTATCAATGCGTTTCCCGCGGAGTCTTTCAACACACTGGTAAGACTGCAGCCGTACAAATATCATTTGTAAAGTCAGTAAGTAGTAGATACTGATGTGAATAACAAAATTCTAACTTTTGAAATTCATACCTTAATATATTCCTCCCAGACTTCATCAGGAGTCGTGACCACCTCCGCTCACTGTCCTATCCAAACCCGCTAGCCGCAAGCATATCCTTCACTGCATTATACTCTCTCTTGTAATACCTCAGTCGGTTCGACACATTCTGTCACTTGACGACTATATCAATATGCTTCGTCATGGCTTCGGCAGCAATTTGGTACGCCTCACGTTTGAAACCATTATCCGCTTTACGTCTCAATGCCACTTGTTTGAGAAATATGTCAAACATAACCTGATCCATAGCAGTAGTCCATTTTACTTTTGGGGCTCGGGACATAGGCTCGGCTAGGGATGTCACCGTCTTCACGCGTGGAGAACATCGAGTAGGCATCACTGGTGTTTTGGCCAGTGATTATGTTGGTGTCGATGTATCATTAGACGTCCAGTCTGCCATACCACCTGAATAGCAAGTACATATGATGTTTTACAAATGTCAACCATAATCGTGAGAAAGACAATTATTTTAAAAGAAAGATAAGCAAAATCATCATCTAATCAATCCATATGATGAATCCATCTGGTCATATTTTGGAAGAGCAATCTACCATTGTCAGGTACGTAACATTTTGTGAAACTAAATATCACCAAGTAAGTCATGAAAATTAAACATATAAAGATCGACTATTTACTCCTGCTATTCTACTGCACGTCTCCCCACATTCTGGTTGCAATATCATCGCGCACGAGAATCCAAACATCCTTCTTGCACTGAGTTACTCGTAATAACCATTGTCACTCATCGCTCGTTGATACCTCGCGAGGCGTTAGGTTACTCTCCCCATCGGCAACAGATATACCAGCGTATTCTCGATCTTCTTGAGACTCGTGTCCAGTACGTATGAAATTGTGCAAGACACAGCGGGCTATCATAATTTTAACTTGTGTGTCAAATTCATACTACACGGCACTCTTCAAGATGGGGAATCTGCCTTTCATAACACCAAAAAAATGCTCGATGGCATTGCGCAATTGTGCATGTCGATAATTAAACAGCTCTTTCATGTTGGCCAGCGCTCTCCAGGTTTGATACTCCTGTAAGTAGTATCGAACGCCCTGGTATGGAGCTATAAAACCGGGTGAATGTGTATATCCAGCGTCGACAACATAATATTTTCCTACACATTTGAATCAATGTCTCATTAAGTGAACAATCAAATAATTTAAAACTATGAAATAGATTGGTAATCTTTTAACATATAACCAATACCATGTGGGACAAATAAGGGATCATTCGATCGACTCAATGCGTTGTGTAGTACCCTTGCATCCAAAGTAGAACCCTCCCAATTGGCCAATACGTATATAAAACTCATATCAAATGAACACACCGTGAATACGTTTTGGGAGAGGACTCCTTTCCGATTGCGAAAGCTCACATGGTCGACTGCGAGCACGTGAGCTGGAATGTGTGTAACATCAATTGCACCGACGCAATCCTAAATGCATTAGATCAAATGTCATTTCAGCTAAAGGTGTGAATGCAGGGAAGTGAAAAATACATATATAGGAATCTGACTCACCATAATTAATACCTGAAAGTAAGCAACCCAATTTACGTTTATCTGAATCTCAGAGGGAGTCGCTGGTCCTGCCTGTTTAACGAAATCGGGGTACGTTGATACAAGTGCATCTAGTACACGGTGAAAGTGGCGACTTACTATTTCACTCGATCGAATTAATCGATGACCAATGACACGATTCCGAACAGTGTGTCCTAATATGTGTAAGAAAATATCTAATTGTTCTTCAAGACTCACCGTATGAGTATCACGTAGCTGTGTCTTCTCGCGTAGCTGGGTATATAGTTCAAAGAATGTCTCTCGATTCATCCTAAGTTGCGTGACATAATCCCGGTCACTGGCCCTAATGATAGAGTTGATGAACCTAACTCACTCATCATCTCCATGAGGAGCCGGCTGTTTGAACATGTATACACGACAATATTCCCCGACAGCTGCTACACAAGCCATCACCGCCTGAACAACAACAGCCCTCTCCATCTCTTCATCTTTTTCATTCTCCATCACCAACTGATAACCAACACTATCAAGTTTGGATATCTTTTAAAAATATATAGTGTAAATCTATTGGTTTACACTACATTATTATTCCATGTCATATTTCCCGAATGGGATGGCAGCATGTAAATATAAATCTAGATAAAGACATAATAATATAGGATATATATATATATATATATATATATATATATATATATATATATATAAAATTCCTTACAACATAAAGCAACACTTCCTATAGCTAAATATACTCTACATAAAAATCAAGCACTAAGATGTATAAAGCAAAATTATACAATTCTAGTTCAGCCAAGGACAAAGATAAGATAAGCGACGTACCAGGGGTGATATCTCCTTTTGTAATCATGGTAATACCCAAAGAGTAACTAACAGACGAAGTGACAATAAACCTGCCACATTAGTAATGCAAAGAAAGACAATTTATAAGATAGAGTTTGTATACAAAGATAACAGAGCCACTGTGCAATGATATTATATATGGAATCCAATTGCACATATCTATCTGGAATCCAAATGATACACCAAACCGCAGAGGACAATCTGCCTTTCATATATTCTGACCAAAGCATATATCCCATGTGAAAAGTCAGATGTAGCACAAAAAATTGAAAGACAGTGAAGGATGATACCATGATCCCATAACTAGGCTAGAAATTGGATATTACAAATCCTCAGCCCACAAACGATCATGAAAGACAATGAACAGCAGTTTCAAACAATGAACAAGTAGATAAAAATAACCAGAAGTACATATGAAACTTTTTTTTTTTTTTTTGAAAGATAACTGATTGAATTAAAAGAAAACAGAGATACATTAACTACAATCTGGTGAGGGAGCAGAAACTAGATAAGCCCCTAGATTGGAAAATTCGGGTAACTTACTGGTTTGGTTGTATTATATTTCCAATCAAACCAATCAAAACCACAAAAAAATTCAGATTTAGCACACAAAACTGAGAAAAAGTGAAGGATGATCCCATGTCTTCTGAACCTGTAAACAGACATGCTAGACAGCCCCAAGTCAACAAAATATCTGATGAAACAGGTCTTTGTAGATTCAAAACCAAATGGACAGTCATGACCTCTTCTATTAAAAAGATTCACTTTAAGGAAAGATGGCATAAAGCTCCATTTTAGGCATCAATTATTCAAATGCAACAATGTGTAGAAGAGCATGGTCCTAACAGTTGAGTAGTGAAAAAAGAGCAAAGACATGTGTAGGATAACAAGGCTAGAAATTGGATCTTACAAATCCTCAGCCCATAGAAAATCATGAAGAACAATGAACAGCAGTTTTAGATAAATTAGTAGAACCTGATCCATATAATAATTTCCAGGCAATCAATAGTTATACAACTAGATGAAAATAACCATAAGTACATATGAAACTTGTTTTTTTTTTTTTTCTAAAAGATAACTGATTGAATTAAAAGAAAATAGAGATACATTAGCTAGAATCTGCTGAGAAAGCAGAAAGTAGATAATCCCCTATACTGGCAAATTCGGGTAACTTATTGATTTGGTTGTATTATATTTCCAATTGAACGAATCAAAACCACAAAAAAATTCAGATTTAGCACACAAAACTGAGAAAAAGAGAAGGTTGATCCCATGTCTTCTAAACCTGTAAACAGACATGCCAAACAGGACCCCAAGACAGAATTCATCTGCCCACTACTTGAGAAACAGTTTTATTGATGTATTCAGAAGGAAACCAAAGAGCAATGAGCGAATCATCAGTATCAAATTTGACTTGTGCATTTGTTTAGAATGATATACAGTGTGAAAAGGCTGCAAGGGTGAACTGAACCTGGAAAGTGACACAGGATTAAAGATGTTAATCATTTAAGTGAGAGCAACAGAGAGTGTAGAAGTTTGGAATCACCTGTTTGGGAGAAATTAGAAGCTCGAAGAGTGTTAGAATTGGCCATTATTAACATTTCTCTTCAATTTGTCTCTGGAAATGGCAATGTCTTGGAATCTAGATGTTGGAAGATCTATTCAGTATATAATTGCAATAAACAACAACCATATTTACAGTTTTTGCAACAAAAATTTAGATGTTGAAGATAAAATAGGCAGCTGAAACATCAATTTAATGTTGGCATGCATTACAAAATTGTCACCCGCATATATGTAAAAGATGCATAGCAATATCTGACCCAGGACCTTTTTTAAAAGAAAGGAAACATGGTTCCCACCCAAGGAAACATGATTAGAAAAAATAAGTCATAATGATGTATTCATAAGGAAACCAACTACACATATCTGATTGAATCCAAAGGATACTCTTCAAACCAAAAAACTCAACATTTTTCATATATACTGAACAAGAAAAAAACAATATTTCATATACGTATATAAACAAAAGAGCAATCTTCTTCCATAGTAAATTGAATGTGAAGAACAGAATACGAAATAATCTTTGCACAAACACACCACTTGACAAATGGAAGTAGATGAATTTGACAACATCATTTCATATCATAAGGATTTAAGGGTGGGAAAACAGGAACATAGCTCTAGTAACCAAAGAGTCACATTGGTAGTTTAAATGAAATTTCATAATAGGACTCCATGGAAACCAACACTAGTAAATCCATCCGAGAATGCTGATAAGAAGAAGAACAGGCTGAACTTCAGCTCCAACTGTACCAGCATATATGATATTCAATCAAAGTAACTCTCCGATGAAGAAATTACAAATTCATGAAGAACATTCCACATCAAGTTCAGAGAAATTAGTAGAATAAAAATTAAAACTTTTATGCATATTTAAGACTATCCATATGAAACCATGCTACGAGCATATTCAGATGAGTGGAAGTTGATTATAAATGAAATAACATAGAATATTAAACCAAGAATCCATCTGCCCACATTCTGAGAAACAGTAAAGCACAATAGATGAGAGTAACCATACCAGAGATGTATAACAGATCCCAGAGATGAGACTAATGAACTTCAAGTCAATGAAACCATGTTGTGAGTAACCAACAGAATTCCACGAAAACAACCTAACTTTAGGTTAAACATAAACAAATACACTCCTTGCTAAAAGAAGGAATCCAACTGTATATATCTGGATTGAATCCAAAGGATACAATCGAAACCACAGAAGACAACAATTTTCATATATGTTGACATTAAAGAAAACAATTCATCCTGCATATGAACCAAGAAACTGATTCCATATCCAATCTGAATGTGAAGAACAGGATACGTAAGAATCTTTGCACAAATAGACCACTTGACAGATGCAAGTAGATGAAAATACCAGTATAATTCCATGTCATATGCTAGATGGGTGGGAATGTAAAATTTGGAAATTTACTGAGAATACATTCCACCTAACATATGAGTTCTTCTCATTTTACTTAACAGAAACCACAGATGGTTAACTTTTAGCTAATGAAGATAGCTCTAGTAACATGTAGAACTGACTGACCTTGAAGTCCAACTTATTCAACATATGAGATTCAATCAAAGTAACTCTCCAAGGAAATTAACAGCATTGCATGAAGAATAATCCACATCAATTTTAGAGAAATTAGTAGAGTATAAGACAAATCTCCACTTTATGCAATTCAAAGAAAACCCATATGACAAAATATTCAAAGATATTCAAATTTGTCGAACTCCATGTTAAATGAAATTCCACACAATATCAAAGTAAGAATCCATATGCCCATGTACTGAGAAACAGTACTGTCAAAAAAAAAAAACAACGACAAATGTGGAAAACAGGATACTTGATAACAGATGACAAAATATACAAACATATTCTGATGCAATCTACCATCTACACTGAATGTGAAAAATAGGAAAATTTATGGGCTTACATTCCACGAAAAGAAGATTTCATGTCATCTGATTTATCAGAAAATACGCATGGACAAAGATCAGCAAATGAAGATAGCATTGATCAAACAGTGATTAATATATGTAGTTTAATCCAACAAATTCATAACTGGATTCCAAGGAAAACCAACAGTAGAAAATCCATATGAGATATACCAATGTAACACTCCAATTAAGTAAATAAAAATTCTCAGAAGAACAATCTATAGCAAATAGTCCAGAAATTATAGATTATATAACATATGAGATATACGAAACTGAAGAAATCCCGAATAATCAAATTCCTCAAATATATTCAGCGAACCCAAAACCCCCTGGATCATGATATTACAAAGGCCTATTATAATCGGAATCCAGAAGGCCTAAACATGAGAAGTGATATAGAAGAAAACCCACCTATGACATCACCACCATCCAAGTTAACAGAACTTGAAGACAATGAAACCATGCAGTGAAATACAACATATTTTTATAAGAAAGCTAAGAGCAATAGGAAAAAAAACCAGTATGTATGACATATGAAGAAGACATCCAAACAAAGCTGTCACAGCCAGCTAAACAGGCCAACTCCATCTCGGAGAGCCTGTTTCGTCGGTGACGAAGGGTTATCACAGATGCATGCAAATCCTTCGTGGCCCTCTCAGAGGCAACAGAAATCAACATTTTCTGGAACATGTAAGAAATAATTAGGGTGTTTCATGCTTAGTGGACGAGGAAGAAGACCTACCTCAGCCCGACCACACCATCAGTTCGCGATGGCAGCACGCGGTCACCTGAAGACGACCATCACAACCTGATGGTGGTCCTTATAACCCCATTTCGCTCTTTAAAAAAATGAAAAAAAAAAAATAAAAAAATCCCTCATTCTACCATCTCTCTCGCCAAAGCACCACCCTCTGAAAACCCATCTCGTAGTTCGTACGAGGGACTACGGACAGGCATGGGATGGCAGCGAGAAGGGATACGAATCCAGCATTGGATCCGCGAGATTTCGCAATCGCAAAGGAAGTCTCCCGAATCCAGTGAGAAATCCCATCCGTCTTCATTCCCTCGCCACCCAAACAGACCTGCATACGAACGAGGGTGGATTCGAGAACCCTATCCCACTTACTCCACCCTACTCCATCGTAAGACTCCCGTCTAAACACGCCCTAACTGATCCGAAGATCAAGTCAACGATACCCAATAAAGTAGTGGAAAATTGAACGTCTGTCAGTGAAACCTTCTTAGGTCACGGAAGCTTTGTATCAATATGATATTTGTTTTTAATCTTCATCTCTATATGTGTGACCTTATGAATAGATTGAATGGAGAAAAATATATTATGGTGGACCCTACAAATGTTTTAACGGTGGAAATTATATTTCCAACTGCTATTTGTTACAAAGTCTACTTGAGCCGTAAAATGATCTCTCAAAATGGATGAATAGTGTAGATATGATAAATATATTGTGATGGGGTCCATAGAACTTTGATCTTCTTTCCATCGTTTCATACGATTAGATGAGCCACTTATATGCATCAGCATGCTCACTATTGTATATCCAAAGCTCAAGTGGACCACATCACAAATAATAGTGGGGATAATGACCCCTACTGTTAAAACATTCGTAGGGCCCACTATAATTTTTTTTCTCCTTTCAATTTATTCACGAGGTTACACAAACATGGATAAAAAGAAAAAACAAATATCAAATAGATCCAAAACTTATGTGACTCCGAATAAAGTTTCAATAGTAAAAGTTCAATCTCCCACTACTTTATGCAATGTGGTCCACTTGATCTTTGAAGCTGTCATATTTTTGGGCTCAACTATTATAAATATCTCACGAAATGATCGGACGATTTGGATATAACACATACTTCATGAGGAGCCCAGGGAACTTGTTGACGTAAACACACCAGCGAGCTGGCTAGTGGCTGGTGTGTGGTACACCAGCCAATCCGGTGCGGATTTCCTGCGAAAGCCTTTCACAGGAAGTTCCTGCATAAGAAACCTAGGTGGGGCCCACCGTGATGTTTGTGAGAAATTCATCCATCCATCCGTTTTGTGAGATCATTTTAGGACATCAGACCAAAAGTGAGCATGATCCAAGACTCAAGTGGATCACATTAAAGGAAAAGGTAGGTAGGGAAATTACTACCGTTTAAACATGCTTGGGTCAACAGCGATGTTTACATACCATCAATACCGTTCATAATGTCATTCCTACTAGAATGAACTGAAAACACAAATATTAGCCGGATTCAAAATTTATGTGGCCTAAGAATATTTCAACTATAGAATTTTAATCCTCACGATTTCAGACAACTTTTGTATTGGATCTGGTTCATTTTTGGCCTCATGTCTTAAAATGAGCTAAAAAAAAACAGATGAACGGGGTGGATTTCTCAGAAACATCACGGTGAGCCCCTTAGGTTCACAGTGCAGGAACTTCCTGCGAAAGTCTTCGGCAGGAAATCCACGTCCAGCCAATCCGGAAATAAATATCAGCTTAATCCAAAACTTTTATGGCCCCCAAAACATTTTTAATGGTCAACGTTCATTCAATATTGTTTCCTATAATGTGGTCCACTTGAAATTGAGATATAACTCATTTTTTCTTTAGTACTATAAAAATAGATGGACGGCATGGATGAAACACATACATCATTGTGGGGCCCACAGAGCACCGACCACTAGTCGATGGCAAGGGGAGTAGCCAATTCGTCTCGGATTGGCTACTCCCCTAACATCGCCCCGTGGCTAGTGGTCGATGCTATGTGGGCCCCACCGTGATGCGTGTGGTTCATCCATTCCGTTCATCCATTTTTACGGATCATTTCAGGGATCTATAAAAAAAAATGATAGGGATATAAATCTTAGGTGGACCACACCACAGGAAAACAATAATGATTGAATATCCACCATTAAAATCCTCCTAAGGCCCAATGTACTGTTTATTTGACATCCAATTTGTTGATTAAGTCATACAGACCCAAATTAAAGGAAAAAATAAATATCAGCTTGATCCAAAACTTTTATGGCCCCCAAAACGTTTTTAATGGTCAACGTTCATTTAATAATGTTCCGGTAATGTGGTCCACTTGAGATTGAGATATAACTCATTTTTTCTTTCATACTGTAAAATGATCTATAAAAATAGATGGACCGCATGGACAAAACACATACATCATGGTGGGGCCCACACATAGCATAGCCAATCCGTTTCCCTTCCAAAAAAGAATGGATGATCTGGCAGAGCATGATGGATGATACGCAGGCACTTAAATAGTACTTGAAATTGCAAACGTGGCGATCAAGAAAACCAATTTAAACGGTCCAAGTTGTGGGTCCCAGTTAGATGTATCATGAACGAAACTTAAGCTTATTAGATTACTTGACTGACATTTATTGGAAGGTTTTAAAAAAAATAAAATAAAATAAAATCAATGGTCCGTTTCAATAAACAAGTGTGCACAAATCAAAGGTTCGGATTGTCCAACCAATCTGAATTTGAGAGTTTGACTTATTGACAGTGGGTTTCAAATTTTAGTCGGTTTAGTTTGAACCACTATATGGTACATTAACAAGTTTTGAATGCATGTGTATCAAGTATCATACGCTGCCTGAGTATCGTAAAACTCCCCCGTCATGAAACGTCTAAAGATGGGAACCGCAGCGACGACTTTCAGTACTTGCTGATATCATCACCGTCGGATCTGAAAATGGCTCGATATACATGGAGAAATTGACCACTGTGAACGCCACCTTTTACCCGGCGTCTTTTGAAACGCTCCCAAACTTTACTTCCCAAAGTAAACCATTCTGTACGGACACACTATTTGCATACGAAAATGCCTTTACATTCACGGTGGCTAAAAACCTATAGCTACGGTTATAATCCGTATCTAAATGTCGTAAATGCAAAGGTTCTTCCTGTCATCTGCAAATAATGTGTCCTACGAGATGGTTTACTTCCAAAAAGTAGAGTTAGGGAATCGTGTTGAAAAGACGCTGAGTAAAAGGAGGTATTTTCAGTGGTCAATTTCTCATATAAATAAGACACCATGGTATCCGCTCACTTCTCTTTCTTTCTTGTAGAAATCTCCAATCGCTATCAGATCTCTACGTGAGGGGACCGTAAAGGTGATAAGGTTCGCACGTGGCCACAAGCGCTGTTTTTTGCGGGGTAACCTTATAAGTTAGCTGGTGTCAAAGATCTGTGCCACATGATGTATGTACTTTATCCATGCCATTCATCTTTTTTTTTTTCAGTTTATTTTAAGGCATAATACAAAAAATGAGACAGCCGCAGCTCAAAATTCAAGTTGGATTCATGAGGTCACACGTAGAGCTGCACACGGGATGACTTGACTCAGCAAACTCAATTTGTCCGACTCCATCGGAATCAAGTTGGTAAATGGAGTTGACTTCATCCAAGCCGAATACAAATCGAGTAGAGTTCGACTCACCCTATAACTTGACTCAAGTACTCGACCTGAAATCCAACTCGGCCCTGAATCCATTCGAACATATATATTTTTTATAAAAAGAAAAAAAAAATCAGATCTGACGTGCTGTGTAGCTGATGAAGAGGTTGCAATACTATCAAGTGAATATAGGCTTTGAATTGTGATTTAAGCTTGTGGATACCTGCCGCACACGAGCCAGCTTAGTACTTTTGATAGAGTAGGACTCGGTTGGGATTAGTCCAAGCTAGACCTGGGTTTGGATCCATTCAGGCATGTTGGACTCAGTATCGGGTCAAGTCAGGTTTAGGTCAGGACTACTTTAAAACCAGATCGAGCTGGATCAGACCGAGGGCATGTTGGACTCAGTATCGAGTCAAGTCAAGTTTAGGTCAGGACTACTTTAAAACCAGATCGAGCTGGATCAGCCCTCCCTCGGTCTGACTCGACTCAATGCCTACCTCTGTTTACACAAACATGAATGAAAGAAAAATACGAAATTGATCTAAAACTTTTGTGACCTCAAGAATTTTTCAACGGTAAGCATTCAATCTCCCCTGTTTCCTATGGTGTGGTCCACTTAAACGTTGGCCCTATTCTCTGTTTTTTAACTTGTGCTTTAAAATGAGCTGGCAAAATGATGAAGAGCATGGATAACATATACATGCATCATGGCGGGAGCACAGAGGCTTGAGTGCGCATCCAAGTAGTTAAGAGGGCCCCACTTATTATAACTGGACACATTTCCGGTAGTTCCAAGATCTGATGATCCATACCGTTGCCCTGAAAATTATATATACGTTGCTGTATTTTCTGCTGGTGATCAAGACCCTTCACCTGAAAATTATATATTTTTTCACTGAATGAACGTTGCTCTATTTTCTTTCTATAACCATCGATCAAAGGGTTAGGATCTTCAATCTCAATATCTGTGATGGTCACCCTTTCATGATGTTGCCAATGGGATAAACAGTCTCGGTCACATGACCCCTATCCTCCATAAGGCTGGTGACCTCTCACTCGACTACAGCCGTTAGCGTGGAGCCGTGGAAATATTTAATCATGAACCATCCGATTTTGCCAACTGAGTCAGGAACACCGGCTATTTTTATCATACCATCAATTGAATGGTTAGGATTGCTCTATCAACTTAATTTTTGTGTAATTTTTTAGCTATACTTAGTTCACAATGCAGAAGTCACCTCTTCTCCTAAACATGGGTTAGGAATCTAAAAATAAGCTGCTGTCAATGAAATTTCTTAAAAGAGAAGCAAGTACACATCCAATAAAAATCAAGAATTTCTTTCCAAGTGTTATCATACGTTTGACATGACCTTTCTCGTTCTGGGTATTTTCATATCTTAACTAGTAGTAAAAGTTGAACCTATTGACCTTCTAACCTTTTTTTTTATATATAAATTAGCTAGTACACCCACCGTCAGTTCACACTTCACTGTAATTGATACCAAAAACTTCAGTGTTTAAACCAGGTATCTTTTACTCGGTCTACCACTTGAGATATGGATACCGGTGTATTGACCTCCTAACCTAAGGAATAGAGTTCCGCAAAACCGTCTACTTTTGGAAAGCACGTGTTCAGACTATTCGACCTTGTTCATCATACGTAACTGTCATCTGTCATTTGTATCTTTGTCTGGTCAATTGTCACCGCTCCTGAGATTAACTGGTTTGGCCTTGAGTTGAACTGGGACTTGAGTAAGTCGCGGCTAAGTTAGGGGGTGACTCATCAACAAATGCACCTGCCGACATCACATGTGTCACATACATAAATCATCGTGCACATGCATGTTACCGGGATAACCGTGTGGGGCCCACTTTGATGTATTTGTTGTATATTATAGCTGTCTATCATTTTTCCCATCTCATTTTAAGACACAATTTTAAACCTTAAGGGAGCGTTTGGCACATGGGTTTAAATGGGATTAGGTGGCAGTGGGTTTTAAGATCAATGGTTGCAATATCTTGTTTGGGACTCACATAAGATAGAGGTTGTGAAGCCCCTTCATGGAATCAGTGTTAGGGCAAGGGTCCATGCAATCCTATGTTGGGTTTCATGTGGCTAGTGGTCGGTGCTATGTGGATCCCACCATGATGTACGTGTTTTATCCATGCCATCCATCCATTTTGAAATATAATTTTAGGGCTTGATCCCAAAAATGAGGTAGATATAAATCTCAGGTGGACCACACCATGGGAAAACAATAGTGATTGAATTACACCATTAAAAACCTCCTAGGGCCAACTATGCGGTCCACTTGAGATTTGAATCAAACTCATCTTTGGGCTCATACCATAAAATGACATGGAAGAATGGGTGAACGGCATGGATGAAATATATACATCATGGTGGGGCGCACAGAGCACCAACTGGTAGTGGCAAGATGAGTAGCCAATGCATTTCACAAACATGAAGTGGAATGGCCTCCAAGCCATGGGTTAGACGACAATCCCTGACACAGTGTAATCATTAATTTTGGTAATTCCATCTCACTTAAACTCATCTAATCCCATGCTCCAAACACCCTCTAAGAAGATCAAAATCTAAGGTGGAGAGTACCATTAGAAATATATATGAATAATTATTAAAAACCTTTCGTGGGCTCTAAAAGTTTTGGATCAAGCTGATATTTATATTATCCCTTCATCTATGTCTTCTTCATAATATTAACAAGTTGAATGGCAAATAAAAATTTCAAAAACCTTAGGATAGGCTTTTTAGAATTTTTAATGGTTAAGGTACTCAATCATTAATGTTTCTTGTGGTGTGGTCTATCTAAGATTTGGGCTTATTTAATTTTTTAGAACCTTATCCTAAAATGAGCTGGAGAAATGGATGAACCGAATGGATATACAACACATCATCAAGATGGCCCCACATTAAGTATAACACCCATTAAGGTGTCACTGGGTAACACCTAATCTCCATTGCCGATTACTAGAGCTGGGCATCGAGTCAAGTCAGACCATGTTAGGGCTGACTTGATTCAATCCGGTTTTGAAATAGGACTGACCCGAACTCGATTTGACTCGATACGAGTCTAGCATGCCCGACTCGATTCGAGTTCAGTCTGACCTAGATTGATCCGGACCGAGTCTAATCCGATCAGAAGAACCGAGTCGGGTCAAGTTGGCACCAAGTCAGATTGAGAGATGAGGGAGGGAGTGGAGAGGAGAGAGAGGAGGAGGAGGGTGATAGTGGTGAGTGGTTGTCGGGCTTGGAAGAGGAGGATGAGTGAGGGAGGGAGGGAGAGAGTGGAGAGAAGAGAGAGTGGAGGAGGGTGATGGTGGTGGATTGTTGGGCTTTGAAGAGGAGGAGAGGAGGAGGAGGAGGGAGAGGGAGAGAGAGAGAGAGAGAGAGAGAGAGAGAGAGAGAGAGTTTGGGATCAGGTCGGGGTAGGGTGCGGCGGGTACAGTTAAAGAGTCAGGTCGAGCCAGGTTTCGGATCGAGTTTCAAGTCGAGTCGGGTTGAGTTACTGGGTAAGTACTTGAACTCGATTTGGGTTCGGATTGGGCGAAGCCTACTCGGTTCGGACCGACTCATCCATTCGGTTCGAGTCGAGTCGAATCTGAACGAGTCGAACGATTTGAGTTAGCCAGATTGAGTCGTCCGGTGCCCACCTCTACCGATGACACATGCTTGCAAAACACATTGATTTTCTATCTGTCGAATTTAGAATAGATTGTGTGCTGTGTTGTAACATAGCTTTTAACGTGTAGATCTTCTTTGCCCCACCATGATTTATTTATTAGATCCATGCCATCCACCAATTTTTACAAATCATTTTAGAGTGTGAAAAATGAGGCACATCCAAAGTTCAACTGGACAGCACCACATAAAGAAGTGGAAATGCAACAGACTATCGTTGAAACCTTCCTAGCCCAACTATAAGGTTTATTTTTCATCCAACTTGTTTGTAAAGTCACACAGACATAGATACAGGGAAAACACAAATATCAACTTGATCAAAGCCTCATGTGGCCACAAGAAGTTTTCAATGGTAGGCATCAATTCCTACTGTTTATTGTGATGTGGTCGGCTTGAGCTTTGGATCTGACTTGTTTTGGGGCTCAATTCTTAGAAATATATAGGATGGAAGGTGTAGATTTAAGAAATGCTTCATAGTAGGGATCATGACAAATTTCACGAGTCAAGAATTCCATTGCTTAATTTGTGGTGCAACACATTCCCCGGTTTTTGCAAGTGTCGACATGTGGAGCTTCCGTTGTGGCTATCATGATGTATGTGTCAGATCCACACTGTCTATCCATTTTTCCATATCATCTCAGGGCATGAGATTAAAAAAGAGATAGATCCAATGCTCAAGTGGGCCACACTATAGGAAACAATGGGAATTGGACACATATTATTGAAAAATTGGGGGGCCTCGATCAAGTATGAACTCAACTGACCTTATGAAGTTCCAACGCATCACTTATGCAAATACACAATGATGGTTAAATGTTGTTACCGAGTGCTTCATTTTTGGGCTCAATAAACATGAATGAGATTATACCTAAAATATATCATGAATTCATACTCCAAAGTTTCAATTGTATAAATGGCAAGAGGATTTCAAATCCCTAAGCACCACTGGGTAAATTTTACATTAAGGGGAAATATGCCCCTGAGGAAGTTTAAAATCAAAAATTTTGTGAACTTCAAAGTATGTAGCACTTTGAGTCACCAATATACACGTATTGTTTCTAAGTCAAAATCAAAATACAATCCTCAAAGAGGATAATATGCACCAGTCCAAACATTGCGATCAACGGTTAAAAATAGTTGGTTAAACTCGGATGTAATCCTATGCTTTGGCCATCTAAGACTTAAGCATAGCCAGTTTCAAGCAAAGTATATATTTCAACTTATTACAACTGTTATGTCAAAAAATGCATAAAGGAGAACTCCTCCCGATCCTCCTCAAAGTCGATTCGGCTTTAGTAATTAAATTCAGGCGCCATCTACACCTACGATGCATAGTACGGTGGGTTATAGGCCATTTTGAATCAGGTGCCAAATACACGTGGGAGTGAGGGTCAAATCTAACTCGAATCCAAGGGAACAATAAAGCATAGGTTAACATGTTATCAAATCAATACAAGTGAAGAGAATAATGATAACGCTTAATTAGCACCATGTGAGGCCAAATCAAACATTTCTAATTACTCTTGTTAAGTGCAAAATGATATGACATGATGGTGAATGACCCCTTTTTGTGCCAAACCAGTTTTGGATCAAGCGACATCATCTTACTTTCATGCAATTCTGGTTAACTCCTCAACAGGTTAGATGCGCCAATATACATCTACAAAGCCTTGGAAAGTTTTTAATAATGCGAGTTCAATGCTCATGATTACCAAGTTTTTATTAATCCATTTCAATGGCCGTTGAAAAAGGGTGGATGAAGTAAATATACAACATATCATCAAGGTAGGCCCTACACCTAATCTGCCCCATGGCTTTAACACAGTTGATCCCCACTCTTACAAGTACTTCCCCTTTGCTTTACAAATTCGCTGTAGATTCATTATCTTTGAGAAATTAACTCTTGCGGATAAGTAATTAGTAGAAGACGGATAGGTTGTGGTTTATTATAGTGCATTTACGTCACATCCAACCAACTTAGCATGGTCACTCTACCATGGGATGAAAAACCCAAAAATCAGGACCATTCAATGGTTAAATGACACACCACGTGGATTGAAGGGTTTTTGGATGGGTGAGATTCTTTGGGGATCCAATATTTACAATGAAGGGATTCCTTTGGACGGGTTGGATACCATTTATATATAAGAATGGCCCTCATATGAAGGCAAAATTAACTCATACGATGTAAGGTACGTTTTTTTTGGTGCAGATCATCTCTTTACATCACCTAGACTGGAGCTAATTGTAATAATCCAGAGTATAAGGGAGGTATTTGAAATATTTAGAAAACCAAGGAGGCCGTTTTTACAATTATCCCATAAGAAAGACTGGCATTTTCACTGCTTCATCGCAAAATCAAGTATTTCGTTTGAGTCAACACGCCTTATACCTACCGGCAATGGAACCTCGACTTGCGTTACGAGCCATCATTCCAACCAACAAGACACTCGTGTACGAGATTCATGCCGCGAAAATGGTATGCCCCACCACAAAGATCAGCTGTCAAACAAATCAGGGCAGTCCGTTTTCAGACGGGCACACCGTTGAAATAATGGATAATGAACTGTCTGGCCCAACTGAGGTGTAGTACCATAGTTAGTGGAACAACTTGATTTTGAAGAATCCTGATATTTATGGTGGGTCCCACCATGTGATAGGTCCCACACTAGTGGACGGGGATTTCGTACTACCCTCACTGGGTCCTACCTGGAGACGGACGGTTCTGTTTAGGGGCTTTGAGGGGGCTACCGTGATGATGTATGTATTTTATCCACACCGTTCATCCATTTTTTACATGTCATTTTAGGTGATGAACCCAATAATTATGCAGATCTAATACTCAAGTGGACCACAATATAGTGTCCCATACCACCATAATCGGCCACGAGTTTGGATGAAGATGCTTTAATGGTCACTACGGGGAGGCACATGATCCCCGAAAAGGTTGGATGGCAAATAAACATCGACACCACGGTGTCCCATACCACCATGCCCTGTGGTGTGGCATTCATGCGTTTTGGGCTTGCGGATCGATGGTACCATGGTTAATAGGATATCACAGTAGGTAAGTTTGGTACCCCAGTTAAAAGCTGATGAGAGTAGTACCCAATCCACGCCCCACCAAACATGGTGAACATACATATACACATATTGGTTTGCTGACCAATCACACTAGAGCTCGAATGCGCACCTACAATTTGAGCGATATGGAGCGCATCTCCTGTGCACTCTACGTGTGGCCAACCACTATCGCCAACCGAAGAACGACTCGGGTTCGCCAGACACGTCCATCGTGGCGATATGAAAGAGAAAGCCACAATCGCAATCAGAAAATGTTTGGACTATAGGCATAGTCCCAAACTCAATCGAGTAAAAGTTGTAAAGCATAGGGAAGTATCAGCATGAGGTAAAGCATGTATTATAAAGCATGAAGTAAAGCATGTTATAAGGCATGTTGTAAAGCATGTTGTAAAGCATGTTATAAATATACTATACACATAGGGATACAAATACTTAGAGTTCATAGGTGAGTGGTTAGAGTGAACAACCACATGGAGAGTGTCATAAGTGACTCTAAGGTAGCGGAGAATCCCATCTCAGCACCTAACTAAGGTTCTAACTCCTAAGCACTTACATTCACAAGTGATTTCACCAACACTTGGAATGCAATAGTTCAACATACATGACGTATGCTATGGGGAAGTGTGTACTAGGGTTGTCCCCTACCAAACTAGTATTTTATACATATACATCATATTCATACACTCTTTACACGTCTCTGACTAAATTAAACATGGCAAACACATCAGCAAATTTTATACGTATAGGGTACTTTCACGTATACCCAATTTCGACATACATAGTGTTTACAAAGGAACATAGATTTCTATATGATTCCTTTCGCTAAGCTAGTATTTTAATCATGTATTGTATAATCATACATTAAATACATATGTCAAACATTATCCCAAAAGAAATACGTATACTTTGTATTTCTACAATAACGTAAATTCAACATATTTCTCTTTGGCGCATTTACAAGTAAACATATATTTTGGCGATTCCGGTTTGGATTTTCGCCAAACTAGTATTTTATTCATATGTTATATAATTATACATTAAATAAACATGTCAAGCATTTATCCAAAAAAAATACAAAATTATACGGTATTTCTACGTATACCTAGAATATGTGAAATTCCATATTTCACACCGCTAATCAAAACAGAAGCAGCAAAGCACCTTTGTGTGCACGTTGTCCATGCAAGCAGATCATGAATCTACCATTATACGACATTGAAAGCGTTGAAAACCTTAACTTATACACTTAAAGTCCTCACCTTTGCCTTTGGAAAGGGACGAATCAACAAGGGTAATGGATCTATAATCCGTCCACATGTGGCGATTTTAGCCTGCAAAAGAGCTAGGAAGGTGAATCGGTTGGATTTAGCACTACGGTGGCCATGATCATACATCCTACCCGATTCCAACTCAAATCGGACCTAGGGTTAGGGTTTTTTACCTTCAAATGAGGCGGAAAATCAATTGGGAAAATGCCTAGGATAAGGCGGTGTAGGCCGTGTAGCAAGCCAACGCAGAGAAGGAAGATCGGCACCATCTCCAAGTCTCATTTCTCTCTTTTTTCTCTCTCTCTAGGGTTTCCTCCAAAATTTGTATGGGATGTGAGAGGGGCTGTTCTAAGCCCATTTTATAGCCACAAACATAATGAAAATAGACTTAGGTTCATGGGGTATGTAAGTGTTTTATCCACGCCATTCATCGCTTTCTCAGATCGCTTATATAGGATATTCCAACCTATTCATAAGATCCGCTTTTCCGATCCGAAACTTCTCCAACTCAAAATGGGGAGTTCGTATCACCTCATTTGAACCAAACGTCGACTTAAGCTCACCATCGATGGATCTACGTGGGATTACGTTTTGACTCATTCGGATATATATATATATCGCATGTGGCGGACCACTTTCGGCTCGACGGTTAGTGGGCCATGATCGAAATTCCAAGTACATGTAAATGTTCTTTAAATTTTTTCTTAATCCGAGGGTGTAATTTGGTCCGGGTGGGCTATACCATCTAAAATCATGTGTTGACATGTTAAAAACATATAAAGCGACGCGTCACGAACGATGCCGAAATCACTATTCCGGACACACATATTTATTTTGGCATATGAATAGTGTTTTTCACACTACCTCGCTCCGATTGGCCCAAACGAATGGACCGTGGAACATCGGATAAGGCCGATTTTGAGATGATTGTTAAGCCCGTGGGGCGGTCCTAGTTCCTTAGTAATTGGGTTAATAGAAAACCGATGTGCGATCTATGACATTCTAATACAATTTATGTTTCGTTTCATTCCAACCCAGAGCAAACGGGAAATGAGTTTGGTTCTAAACTTTATGTGGTAACCTTGATTTAGAAGTTACTTGTGATATTACCCAATGATCTTAGCCCATATTTTGGGTCTTGCAGATCGTATTTGAAAGCGATCCTAACGGATTTCATAGCTAATTGAGTTTAGATACTTAATTAACTTTGTTAAATTTCTAAAGGATTTAATCCTATGTGATTTAACGGTCGAGGTGGTACTCAACACTCTAATGTACATGAAATTTTCATGTCGTTAGCATAGGTATGTGGACACATATTATTGAAAATTTCTTGGGGCCACAAAAGCCTTTGATCAAGTTGATATTGGTGATTTCCCTTATTGGGGGGTTTCCTCCTCGTAAACAAGTGTCCGTTATTAAGAGAATAGGGTAGTGCAAGAAAATTTAATTTCACTCAAGGATTTATGATTTCGTTAGCTTATTTGACTCTAATTTTTTCGCTTATGTGCAATTTCCTTATTTGAGTTTAATTCCTCTGCTTATGCCCTAACTTTTGTTAGGGCGTTAATTAAATAATTAGGTTGATTAAAAACTTAAGTGGATTATTTGAGTCTAATTCCTCTGGTTCTCTATTTAAGGGGTTCCAAAACAAGATTAGGGTATTCTATTTTAAGGAGTTTTCACGTCTAAGGTGAGAGAGAGAGAAAAAAAAAGAGAGGAAGAGAGAGAAAGAGAGAAAGAGAGAAATAGAAAAGAGAGACGAAGCTTGTGGAAGGGAGAATTCTGTTCGTAGAGGTGATCTACTGCGCAGTCAACGTCTCAGCGCTTCTACATCCTCGTGATCGGTGAGTTCTCTCTTTTTTTAAAAAAATTATTCTCTTCTTGTTCATCCACTCCTGTGTGAGTGAAGAAGGTTTGATCCAAGTAGTGTGTACTTGTGATTAGTTGTAACATTCTACTTCTTAGTGAATTATTGATCTGGACGAGGTCCCGTGGTTTTTACCTCTTTGAGGGTTTTCCACGTAAAAATCTCTTGTATCGTGTGATTTGTGCTTTGATTTATTTCATTGCTTTAGTATCCCATAATTCTAGTTTGATCTGGGAGGCTAGATCATAAGGTTTTATGCAAGGCCACCAACAAAGTGGTATCAAAGCTAAGTTCATTGAATGGAGTGAGATCGGTTTTAAATTATGGAAGGTGGCTCATCAAGGATGATCAGTCTCAATGGTTCTAACTGGACCATATGGAAGGCTAGGATGGAGGACTTACTTTATTGCAAGGACCTATATTCTCTAATTTTAGGCATATCAGCAAAATCCAAGGATATGTCTAATGATGATTGGAAGAAGATGGACCGGAAGATGGTGGGGTTTATTAGACAAAGGTTGGATAATTCCGTATTCCACCATGTGTTTACAGAGACTTCAGCCGCTAGCCTATGGCTAAAATTACAAGGGCTGTATGAGAGGAAGACAGTCGACAATAAGATTTTCTTGATACGACGACTTGTGAATCTCAAGTTCAAAAATGGTGGTTCTGTGGCCAAGCACATGAATGAGGTCAGCAATATAGTGAACCAGCTCTCTGCTATGAAGATGGCCCTGCCTGATGAATTGCAGGCTTTGCTATTGCTTAGTTCATTGCCTGACAATTGGGAGACATTAGTAGTGTCTTTAAGTAACTTCGCGCCAGACGGAAAGATTTCCATGGAACAGGTAACCAGTTGTCTTTTCAATGAGGAAACAAGGAGGAAGTCTTAGGGGTCTACTCAACAAGAGGCCCTTGTGACACAGGAATGAGGGAGATGAAAGAACAGGAAGGGCAGGAAGGCCTGAGATAAATCAAGAGGCAAGTCGAGTACCAGGAAGGATGTTGAATGCTAGAATTATGGCAAGAAGGGCCACTATAAGCATGAATGTTGTGGTAAGAAGAATGACAAAAAAGGAAAAGGAAAGGAGAAGGAAGATGAATCAGACTCCACTATGGTCGCTTCAGATGGCGACGTTGTAATTATTCTTTCAGCAGATCATGATGTTTGCCTCACGACTACGAATCAGGACACCGACTGGATAATTGACTTAGGAGCTTCTTTTCATGCGACTCTACGCAGGGACTTCTTCACAAGCTACAAGTCAAGTGACTTTGGAACCGTGAAGATGAAAAATTCTGGTGTTTCGAAGATCGTAGGGTCGGTGATATTTGTGTGAAGACCGATGTGGGCTGCACATTGGTTCAAAGGGATGTAAGGCATATCTCAGACCTTCGCCTCAACTTGATGTCGATGGGAAGGTTGGATGATGATCGTTATGAAAGCCATTTTGCTGGTGAGTGTTGGAAGCTCATCAAGGGTTCGTTGATTGCAGCCAGAGGAAAGAAGTATTGCACCCTTTATAAGGCAAGTGTCAGTGTGTGCAAGGGTGGGTTGAACGCAACAGAAGATTCAGCTATTGACATGTGACACAGCGTTTAAGCCACATGAGTGAAAAGTAGCTTCAGGTATTAGCGAGGAAGCGGCTCCTTTCAGACATAGCAGGTATACCTCTTAAAACCTGTATTGATTGTGTAATACTCGTATCCTAGTCTATACCATTCCGTAGGCTTCCTCAGTCTTCCCGGTCGAATTTCGACAACCCTCGACCTGTATCCGGCGTTTGCGCGTGATCCTAAGACGAGACCTGCATACCGAAGTCGGCTCGACCTGAAACTTGTATCTTAGCGACCGCACCGTCGCCGCAGTTCCAACGCCGCGACTCGTGCACCGATCCGATACCCATGCTAGAAGATGTGGGCCCGCGTTCATTTCGAAGAAAATGTCGTGCGTTACAAATTTGGAGGGAATCTCTACAACATGTCCCATCAATCAATCAATCAAGTATACTCCATACCTTAAGTACCAACACCCATCCCTCTTTTTTCCACAAGTCAACTCTCTCTCTCCCAACCCATCCCTTTCTTATAACCCCATCACTCCACCCATCACCAATAACATATCATCCCATCCCTTTTCCCTCCATCACCGCCTCTCTCTCTCTCTCTCCCTCTCTCTCTATCCGTTTTGATGAAGTGGGCTCCACTAATTTGTGTTTCATCCGCACCGTCCATCATGAACAGTGGACTCCACTGTGAAGTGTATCGGCATCCAGGCTGTCTAGGGCCTGGACACACACACCCAGACCCATAGCTCAACTGGCAGACTGAGTGGAGATACCTCGTTTCAACACTTGAGGTCTTGGTATCGATCCCTAGTGGGGTGGCTAACATGGAGTGTGTGTGCTGACATGGGTTTGTACTAACAAGCTAACCCAAAAGGGGTCTGGACGCTGATGTCGTTCACCCTCTCTCTCTCTCTCTCTCTCTCTCTCTCTCTCTCACACGCGTATATACCTATAATATATACCTATAATATATATATATATATATATATATATTAATATAAATACATTTGGTGGGCGACACGTGTGGACCCACCACAATATATGCATCAGATATGCACCGTCTAGAGCGTCCAAGGGTCTCTGGACGGTGGCTCTTTTCTATATATGTTATGTTATAATATAATATATTATATTACATTATATAATATTATAGTATATTATATATATATATATAAACCTTAAGATATATGGTGGTGGGCCCTATGTGGGACCCACCTGTATACAGACTGCCCGCAGTAGCTGCGCTGCATCTCACGCAGCTAAAAAGCTGTTGTGGGGCCCATCTGCTGTGGGACCCACCATGATGTATGTATGTATCATGCCGTCCATCCATCTGGCGTTCCAACGTCCTCACCATGATGGATGTCTTCCATCCAAACTGTTCATTCACTTCGTGGACAACCACGTGCATGGACCCCACAACGATGTATGTGCTTTATCCATGCCGACCATCAGTGGGCCCCATGACGACATCAGTCCCGTAGGGCCCGCTGTTGTATGTGTTGTATCTAAACCATTCATCCAAGTGGCGACTCATCTCAAGACTTGAGGCTAAAAATATGACAGATCTAGTTATCAGGTGGACCACACTGTAGGAACAGTGAAGTTGAACGCCTACCATTGAGACCCTTTTTGTGTCAGAGAGGTTTTGGACCAATATGAAATTTGTTTCCCTCTCAGCTCAGGTCTTTGTGATCTTATAAACTGACTGGGTGGAAAATAAATGCTATGGTAGGCCCCCCTAAAAAAATCAGTCGTATATAAACTCAGTGGCCCACATCACAGGGAACAATGTGATTGAACGTCTGCCATTGAAACCCCTTTTTGGGTAACAAAAGTTTCGGATCATTATGAAATTTGTTTTTCCTCTTCATACGGATCTGTGTGACCTTATCAATAGATTGGGTGGAAAATAAACATTATGGTGGACCCCATGTGGGACCCACTGATGTATGTACTTCACACATTCCATCAGTGTGGCCCCCACCATGAGGTATGTGCTTTACCTATGTTGTCCATCCCTATGGGACCCACCATGATGCATGTGTTGCATCCAAACCGTCCAACCATTTTGGGAGGTTATTTTAAGGCTTGTGATGGGATAAAAATGAGGCAGATCTAGGGTCAGGTGGACCACATTATAAAAAACTGTGGGTTTGAACACCCGCCATTAAAACCCTTGGGCTACCAAGTTGGGATCATTATGATATTTGTTTTTCTCTAAATCCAGGTCTTTGCAATGTTATGAATAGATTGGATGGAAAATAAACACTATGATGGGGCCCACTGGAATTTAACCGTAGAAATCCTTACCACCACGGTTAGATATGGTATGGTCCAAATGATCTCTTGATATGACTCATGTTTTTGCATAATACTCTATATTGATCTCTAAAATTTAATGAATTGTGTTAGGCCCATTTGAATTGATCCATTTGACTCGGCCCATTCGACTTGGTCCATTTGATTCGGCCCATTTGATAGGCCCGATGTGATATATGAGGCCCTTGTATGAGGACCAACTCATTGTATTTGTAGCTCGTTGTTGAGGCCCACCTTGACGTATATATGAGGCCCATGTGATACAACCCATTTGACGTATTTGAGGCACAATGAGATGTATATAAGGTCCATTGCAAGTGTGACCCCACCATAGTTTATGTAATGATATTTGTGGCGGGCCGTGCCTTGGGAGCAATGATGGTTTGACGTCCACATTGTAAGAGCAATGATGGTTAAATGTCCACATTGTCACTCTCCCTAGGGCCCATTGATAAGCCCATACTTATAGTGTGTAGGCCGTCTAGACCCATCTTCATTATGAACAGAGCCCATCACTATATAACATGTTTAGTATAGATCCATGATTCATGCTCATACACATCATATGTATGCTTGATATGAGGAGTGACTGATTATAGCATATGCCTTTGGGCAGATTGTTTATAGGCTCCCTGATAGGCGGAATTGCCCTATATGAGCGCGTGGTACGCACAAGATATTACATGTCTGGTAAGGTGATTCATGCACTTGCATTTGTGTAATTATGATTATTGTGAGCCCGATACATCGTGGGTGGCTGGGTTGGATACTGGAAATACTGTTTCTAGCATCGGGGCGCCAAGATGTCCCTGGGTGAAAATCCCTAAACCCGATGGTACTAGAGGATGACTCCAACCTCGAGACCAAGTGGATGCATGAGCGCACGAGGGCTGTATACCAGTAGGCTGCGTCTTCCACTGTGTCGTGGTCGGTTAGAAAGGGGTGTGACCTTACCCGCTTTTGTAAGAGGGCAATTTATAGGTTGAGTTTGACCAGCTTGAGGAATCGGTCCGCTATCGACGAGTCGGGCCCGATATTGGTAGGCGGATAATGAGGTCTCTTCCACTCTCCCAGTTATGCGTTCGGATAGGAGCGGCAAGCTAACTTAGAGCGTACTAGACCCTAGTGATTATCTAAAATGAGAACTGTACTGATACCTGATGAGCTGTATGAGGATTTGGATGATGATTGGCATACTTAAGTTGTATCTCGCATCGCATGGTCTCGATATAGTCGATAACATTCATATCTTGCACTGCATAGCCTTGGTATAGCTGATTGCATTTATGTACTCATCAGCATGATTCCACATTATTCTGATATTGCATTCTGAGCACGTTCATGTTGCGCACACACTTACACCACCCACCAAGCTTTCTATAAGCTTATGTACGATTGATACGTGCAGGTGACGCCAGGATGCAGCCGTAGCTTTGCCACAGTAGGAGCGTTCAGTCGAGCTTCAGGAGTCTTTGTTATCATTATCTTGTATTTCCCTTCATACGCATTGTACTTAAAGTTTTTTATCACAGTAGATTTTATGATGGTGTTCTTGTGGTTATTGTTCGTGGGTTATGCTTATGGTTATGCTCATTATGAATCAAAATCATATTAGAAATCTTCCTTGAAGAATCCCAGGATCGGAACCTGGTGTATGGGTGTCGGGAGCCAAGAATGGGATACTACGGAGGTTGTCGGCATCGGATTTGATGATCGAAAATTTTGTGAGCCCGGGCATGACAGATTGTTTATCAGGGAAATAACATAGAGTTTCATTTGTTAAAACTGCTTCTCATGTTAATAAAGTGCATGCATTAGATTTGGTTTATTCTGATGTTTGTGGTCCTATGAGGACAAAAACCTTGGGTGGGGTATTGTATTTTGTTACTTTTATAGATGATGTATCTAGGAGGGTTTGGGTTTATGCTTTGAAATCTAAGGACGAGGTCTTTAATGTATTTAAATTGTTTCATACTATGGTCGAGAGAGAGACAGGTAGATCATTGAAGTGCATCCATACTGACAATGATGGTGAATACATTGGCGATTTTCATGAGTATTGTAAGTCCCTGCGTATACAGCATGAACAGACGGTTCCCAAGACCCCCCAGCATAATAGTGTGGCTGAGCGAATGAATTGCACCATTGTAGAGAGAATCAGATGCATGTTATTCCATGTGAAATTGCCCAAGACGTTCTGGGGAGAAGCAATGCACACGGTGGTGTATTTGATAAACAGGTCTCCATCAGCCCCGTTGAATAGAGAAGTACCTGAGAAGGTGTGGACTGGATAGGATCCATCGTACAGTCATCTCAGGGTGTTTGGATGTAGGGCATCCTTTCACTTACCAAAGGACGAGAAGTTCAAGCTCGATATGAAGATCAGGCAGTGTGTGTTCTTGGGATACGATGATGAAAAGTTTAGTTACAGATTGTGGGATCCGACCGAGAAGAAACTCGTCAGGAGCAGAGATATGGTTTTCTTTGAAGATCAGTGTATAGAAGACATTGGTAAGCCAAAGAAAAACCAGCCTAGTTCAAGTGAGCTAGAGAACATGGATCCAATTTTTCTCCCATGGTGCCTGATGATGGGGGAGTACAACAAGGTGTAGAGGACGAGAGAGTTCTTTCAGAAGATGGACCAGGGGAGCAGCTCCCACTTGATCCACATGTTGAGCCACAGGTGAGGAGGTCATCTAGGGACAGACAGTCGTCCAAGAGGTACTCACCGCATGAGTACATTATGCTGACTGATGGAGGAGAGACAAGATTATTCTGAGGCCCTAGCCGACAGCATAAGGGGGAGTGCTTGAAAGCTATGCAAGAGGAAATGAAATTCTTGCATAAGAACCACACTTATGATATGGTAAAATTGCCTAAGGGCAAGAAAACTTTGAGCAACAAGTGGGTGTTCAGAAAGAAGGTTGAGTAAAAGAATTCACAAATGAGATTCAAGGCTAGAATTGTGGTGAAAGGGTTTGGTCAGAGGAAAGGTATAGACTTCGAGGAGATATTCTCACCAGTGGTGAAGATGACATCCATACTGGTGTTGCTTGGGTTGGCGGCTAACATGGATCTAGAGATAGAGTAATTAGATGTTAAAATTGCCTTCCTCCATAGTGACCTAGAAGAAGAGATCTACATGCACCAACTAGAGGGGTTCAAAGTCAAGGGCAAAGAACATATGGTGTGTAGGCTGAGGAAGAGCTTGTATGGGCTGAAACAAGCTCCATGGTAATGGTACAAGAAGTTTAACCCATTTATGTTGAAGCATGGGTATGACAAAACGAAATCGGACTACTGTGTGTTCAAGTGCAAGTTCTCAGATGGTGATTTCTTAGTTCTACTATTATACGTTGATGACATGCTCATCATGGATAAAGACATCAAGAAGATTGACAGGTTGAAACAGGAGTTGGGCAAGTCGTTTGCTATGAAAGACTTGGGCCCGGTTAAATAGATCCTAGGAATGGAGATAACCCATGATAGAAGCAGCAGAAAGCTTTTGTTGTCACAAGAGTCCTAGAACGGTATATCGAGAAAGTCCTAGAACGGTTCAATAAGAATGCAGCGAAGCCGGTCAGTATTCCACTGGATGGTCACTTCAAATTGAGCGACAAGCAGTGTCCTAAGACGAAGGCAGAAGTGGATGAGATGAGAAAGATACCCTACGTGTCAGCGGTAGGAAGTTTGATGTATGTTATGGTGTGTACGCGCCCAGACATAGCATATGCGGTTGGTGTTGTTAGCCGGTATCTTGTCAATCCTGGCAAAGAGCATTGGGCAGCGGTGAAATGGATACTGCGGTATCTAAGAGGCTCATCCAGGTTGAGCCTATGCTATGGTGATGGAAAACTTGTGTTAGAGGACTACACAAATGCAGATATGGCAGGTGACATAGACTCTAGGAAGTCTACATTGGGGTTCATGTTCATGTTTGCAGGGGGAGCGGTCTCTTGGCAGAGCAAGTTACTGAAGGTTGTAGCATTGTCGACGATAGAGGCCGAGTACATTGCGGTCACAGAGGCATGTAAAGAGATGCTTTAGATGAAGAGGTTCCTATAGGAACTTAGCCTGAAGGAGGAGCAGCATGTGGTCTATTGCGATAGTCAAAGTGCTATACACTTGAGTAAGAATCCAAGTCAGCACTCTAAGTCTAAGCACATAGAAATTTGGTATCACTGGATCAGGAATATTTTGGAACAGAAGGTGTTACAGCTTGAGAGGGTCCACACGGATGATAATGAGTCAGACATGATGACCAAGACATTGCTCAAGGGCAAGTTTGAAGTTTGTAGAAACCTGACTGGTTTCAAGAATGCGAATTCCTCCTGAGTTAGAAAGGGGGAGATTTGATGGACTTTTCCTTCTCAGTTCAGAGGAGAGGTAGCGCAGTTTTCTTATTTGACCCTCCGCTTATGTGCAGTTTCCTTATTTTAGTCTAATTCCTCCACTTATGCGCAGTTTCCTTATTTGAGTCTAATTCCTCTAGTTCTCTATTTAAGGGGTTCCAAAACGAGATTAGGGTATTCTATTTTAAGGGCTTCTCACCTCCAAGGTGAGAGAGAGAGAGAGAGAAAAAGAGGAAGAGAGAGAAAAAAGAAAAGAAAGAGAGGAAGCTTGTGGAAGGGAGAATTCTGTTCGTAGCGGTGATCTACTGCGCGGTTGACATCTCAGCGCTTCTACGTCCTCATGATCGGTGAGATCTCTCATTTTTTAAATTATTCTCTTATTGTTCATCTACTCCTGCGTGAGTGAAGAAGGTTTGATCTAAGCAGTGTGTGCTTGTGATCAGTTGTAATGCTCTACTTCTTAGTGGATTGTTGATCTGGACGAGGTCCCGTGGTTTTTACCTCTTCGAGGGTTTTCCACGTAAAAATCTCTTGTGTCGTGTGGTTTGTGCTTTGATTTATTTCATTGTTTTATCATCTCATAATTCTGGTTTGATCTGGGAGGCTAGATCTTAAGGTTTTGTGCAAAGCCCCCAACAGGGGGTGGGGGGTTGTTTTCCCTCATCTAGGTGAGGTGAGAATCACCTTATAAATAGGTTGGGTGGCATATAAAAATCACCTTAGGTCTTGAATATGCCTAATCTAGCACTGTGCTTGATGTATCTAGTTGAATGCCAATGAAAAAGTATCTTGTGCGCCCATGTAAAGGAATGTGACCTATAGCGAAAAGGGCAAAATGATTATTTTATATTAGGAAATTCTTACTTTTCTGAGTGGGGTCCTATGCCCAGGCATGGACATGTTATGCTTTTTATTGCCAGTGGACTGGGTTTTTTCAATGCCCTATGAAAGAGGATTATCTAGCAACTAGTTCACTTGGTGGTCCAACTTAGTGGAATTTAATTAGGCCATGTGCCGCTATTAGAAATGGGCCATGCCAAGCATGTTTGAAAGTTGTTGCATATACTATTTGTATCAAAATCCAACAGACTAGATTAACAATGTGGGATGAGCCACCTAGCATGGAAGATATTTGAGGAGCATAAATTAAAGATATAGGGAGTTGGATCATATTTTTGGAAATGTTTTAATGTTTAAGCTATCATCTAATAAGAATGGAAGACCATTGAAACTACGTCAGCATTAGAGCACATGTTAAGCGTCTAATGAAGACAAGATCATGATCAAGGAAGTGTGGCCACTCTTTAAATTCCCAATTAGTTACATGCGATGGTGCCACGTGGATTAGTGATTGTTCTCACATCTCTCATGAAAAAGTTATAAATAACAAAGGCATATATGAAGAAAGTATCTCAATCCAACACAATGTTGTTTATCTTAGTTTATTTTTTTTCATTGCTCATTAGTAGTGGACCCTCGGGGTAAATTTAATTTTAGTTCGTCCCTGCGCATATGTTGGATTGACCATTAGTTATAGCCAATATTTGTAATTCCCTTGCATCTATACATGCGAGCCAGATCTGAAAAAAGACCTTAGCTTTAGGATCCATCCACTTATGCTCATACGACGGGTTGACTATAGTTGTTATTTATGATTTTTTGCATTGATCTCTCTCATCAGCACGCTATTGCAAGAAGTACCCTGCTACTCTTAGCCAGGTTGGTAATCCCGTTTTAGTGCATGGTAAGTTACATTCACTTCAACATCCATAATTTCATTCTATTTTTATTCGACCATGTAACTATTGCACCTTCACAAGTCCTTGTGTTTTTAAGGCAAAAAGAGCTCATTTGGATGATGAGCCCCAACCTTTGCCGGTCAGCTGATTTACATGCTCGTGCACTGTTAGCTGAATGGAAGGCTTTGTCTACCGACTAATCGGCTAAGCGTCACTCTATCTCTACACCAAGGGTCAATGGTGATTACGATTTGAATTGGATCCAAATGATTCTGGCATGCCCACATAATAACACTCGTGTGACCGAAAATTACACCAACGCCTACTCAAAGAACTAGATTTAGTGAGGCTAGGGAACCACGTGTTAGTGAGGCGTTGGCACCATGAGATTTGATTAGGAAAACACGAAGCGGTGGGCCGTTGGCTGCACAAGATTTGATTGGGCTATACCCCAGATTTAAAAAAAAACGTGAGGGGAGTGTATGCGTAAAAAAGAAAAAGTGTCATCCCCTCTTTCCCTCCCCATGTTCCTTGTTTCCTCGGCTCAAAGAATCCAGTACATAATGACTGGCCTTGTCTACCATTCTTGCCTGGGAGACCAAGTGGGGTCACGGTGATGTTAACGCTAAAGAATTCTACCCATCCATCTCTTTCGGCCCCTTTTTCACCTTGCTCATATTCTAAAAAGTAGGCAGATCCAAATTTCAACTCGGCTTTGATCCCAGGACCAGCCATGTGGGTGCATGTGACATTGACTTTAGGGCCCACTTCGATGTATGCATTGCATATCCATACCATCCATCTATTTTTACAACTTAACAGATGCAAATTTCAGATGAACAACACCACAGAACCATCAGAGTTCATTGAATGCTCACCATTAAAATCTTCCTAGTGCCCACCGTGATATTTATTGACCATCTAACATGTTCGCAAGGTCTCATAGACTCATGAGAGGAAAAACAAATATTATCTCGATCCAAAACTTTTGTGCACCCCAAAATATTTTTAACGGTCAATCACTAATTTTTCTACCACGGGATCCACTTGAAATTTGTATATATGTCATTTTTGGGATCATGTCCTAAATAAAGCTGGGCAAAACAGATGGACGATGTGGATATGCAATGCATACGTAGAGGTGGGCCCTTCGGTCAGGGTCACACCCACATCACTTGTCCCCATAGCAGCCAAGTGCATGCGCTCAAAATGGTGTGAATGCTCACTTTTGAAACATAAATAGGAGACCACGAGAGTTCTCGATCAGGCTAATACTTTTATGTTTTCGGTTCATGCCAGTGGCAAAGACCTTATCAACGGTTTGGATGGCATATAAGCATCACGGTGGACCCCAAAAAGGTTTCAACTTTAGGGATGCCGACTGTGCCCTACCCATCTCTAGCCACGAACGGACTGTGCCCTGCCCATCTCTAGCCAAGAACGGGCAGTTTTGTGTGCGGGAAGTGTGATGCATCCATGTATCCATGTTGTCTATGCTTTTTGTCTTATCATTCTAATATATAAGCCTAAAAAAGAGGAAGATTCGCAGCTTAAATTGACCATAGCAAATAGTAAACTTGGATTGCATTAAAAATGCACAGATCATCAAATGTAAACTGCATTAAATGTTGCAAAAAATATTGATTTTAAAATATATTTTAATAAAATATAATATTATATATATATATATGATAAAAAGTTTGAAAAAACACATTTTTTGTGGGTTTTGGGAATAGTCCCACGTTAGAAAAAGAGAAGAAGTTTTTTGGGTTTAAATGAAAACAGTGGAGTACTGGAACACCGGGGCTATGGACCTTACGCACTGGAACACCGAGGCTTAGGCTCGGTGATGCAGGGATGAACGTGATGAGGATAACTACTCCGAATCCACAGAGCTTCTCTGGACTCCTCACAAAGACTTATCGAATCCACAAGGAAAGAAAGCAGGAAATAGAAATAAATTCTAATAAATTTGAACTTGATTAATTCCTGACTAAAAACGAGTTTACAACCCTTTAAATAGGGGTACCAAGCAATGGAAAAGAAATCAGAATCAAACTACAACTAAAACTCCTAGAAATTGTGACTTACTATAAATAGTAAACTTACTATTTATAGACGGTCGTGATGTCTACTAGTGCGCAAGGTTTTCGGCCAAAAATTTGGCTTAACCAAACCGTTCTCCTAATTATTCTAAGCTCTTTTCACGTTGGGTGCAACTCCTAAATCCCGACGGATGAAGAGTTATAATCAAACTAAAACTTACTATTTATAGTAAATATGAAATTAAAACAAGGAAACAACTGTCGATCCAGGGGTTTTTTGCAATTCCGGGCTGCGCGATCTAGCATAGCTGGGTTGGTTGGCTAAAGTAGCTCGTTTTACCCCAAAATCATAAATTTTATGTCAGATAACTCATTCCAGATTGTGAGATACTCCCGATCTAAGGTCCGACGGTCCAGATCACTTCTGTCGTCGACCGGGCCTTTTCTGCTCCATCTTGGCCATGAAACTGTCCGCGACCCGCTCTACATCACTCAGTTTCAGTGCGAGGGCGTGGGCATGTGAGGCAGTGTGGCTGTAGAGGCGCTAGTGGTGCAAGTATGCATCGTGTCGTAGAGGGTTGCTCCCTTCGCAAACCGGAGCGAGACGTGTGCGAGTCGCGGTATGACTAAGTGGCTAAGAAGGGTAGCTGGTTGGCAGAGAGACTAGAGGACTGAGAGAGAGATCCCTCAGTATATATAGAGAGGTTGGAAATGACTATTGCAGCAGATGTGTAACAGTTATGCAATTCATTGCAGAGCCATGCTGTAACTTCTGCATGGCTAGCCCAACAACTAGAAAATGGCTAACCAGCTCTCACAACAGTCAGCATATAGTTGTTGTTATGAGTCATGCACAACAGCCAGAAAACGACTAGTTTTCCAACAACTAGAAATGACTTAATGGAATTTATGTCTCTGGATCATAACCCCCAGCCAGCATAGCCTATAAATAGAGAGTCTGAATGAGTTTCTAAACCATCTCAACTCACTCCAGCAGACCCATACGAATTAGAGCCCACCGACCATATACTTCAGCAATACAGAAAGGTTCTTTTGAACCATTGCTTGAAGATCAGACCAATAGAGTGATCTAAGAACGGTTCATCTGAACCAATATCTGAAGTACAGACCAGTGCAGTGGTCTAATATCAAAATTCTTCTTCTCTTTTTTTGGGATTTTTTCTTTCTTTATTTCTGACAGATTGTGTAACCGAGTTCCATTGGCGGGTCTTCGTGTTTGCTGAACACAAACCCACACCAGGCTCGTCGTATCTTACAAGCGATTTTCCTGTAACCTTTTCAGCATATTCAATTCACTTGAGTAGGAGCAAATAACGCTTTAAGGACAGCGTCTCGGACGTGCTTCAGCCTGTCCTTAGTTTAGATCATCTTATTTTTTTAGGTTCCATATTTTACAGAAATATTATTATTTTGTATAAATTTCCAACATTAAATGCATGATGTGGTCAACTTAAGCATGTGATATGCCTCGTTTTTACCCAGTGCCTTGAAATGATCTGAGAAGAGAAAATGAATGAATAGCATGCATAGAAAAGGGTTGGATGATATGCATAAACAGGTACATCATGGTTGGAAGCGGATTGGCTGGGGTACCACACACTACTAACCTCATCAAGATCTATGGGCCCTACCATAAAGTATTTGTTATATCAAAATCATTTGTCCATTTGGTGAGCTCGTTGCAAGGCTTGCCCCGAAAAATAAGATAGATCTAACGATCAACTAGACCACACTGCAAAAAGTAGTGGGGATTGAATGTCTACCATTGAAACCCTTTTGGGGATCACAAAAGTTTTGGATCAATATGATATTTATTTTTTCCTCTTCGTTAAAGTCTTTGTGGCCTTATGAACTGATTATATGGAAAATAAATGTTATGGTGGGCCATACTAATGTTAGAATGGTGAGAATCATTGTCCCACTGCTATTTACGGTGTGGTTCACTTGAGCTTTGGATGCGACTTAGTTTTGAGCTCATGCTTTAAAATGATCTTGCCAAATGGTTGAATGGTGTGCATATAATAAATACATCATTGTGACCTATGTAACTTTGATCTCACCCCTTGGCATGCACCACACGTATCTACACCAGCCAGGTGGGTGGTGTATGGTACAGCAGCCAATCCATTTCCCACAGCATGAATTCTAACGAGCCCACCGTGGTGTTTGTAAGAAATCCATCCTGGCCATTTCTTTTGCCCGTTCATGTTAGGACAAATGCCCATAAATGTGGCCGATCTAAAACTTAAGTAAGCCGTACAAGAAATGCGCGCAATGCCTAAAGTTAGGATGCTGATTACGTCCTACCCTACCCGTCTCCCACCATGAACGGACAGATTTATGTGGGGCCCACTGTGATGAAAGTGGGGCTGGTGTAATACACCACCGACCTCGCTGGTGTGAAGATGACAGTACATTTGACCCACAATGATGTAAAGCATGAGCTAAAAAATAAGTCATATTCAAAGCTTAAGTGTACTACACCTAAGATAAATAATAATAATGGGATAATAGCACACACACCTTTTTTTATTTTTTTCTACACACGCACACACAGCCCACGCACTCACGCTAGTGGAATTTCACCACCTAACCCCTGACCGGGTGTTGAAACTCCTGAGAGTCCGCCGCTAGAGCGAAGTTCAGTACTTGATCTTTGGATTTGTCTTATTATTTGGATCAAACCATACGTTGAGCTCATAAGATGGGAAACGGATTGGCTACTCCCCCCTGCCACTGTCCCAGTGGTGGGTGGTCGGTGCTCTATGGGCCCTACCATGGTATATGTGTTTCATCTATTCCGTTCATCCATTTTTACATATAATTTTAGGGCTTATCCAAAAAATGAGAGGAATATAAATCTCAGGTGCACCACACCACAGGAAAACATTAACGATTGCATATCCATCATTAAAATCCTCCTAAGGCCCATTGTAATGTTTATTTGACATTCAATCTGTTGATTAGGTCATACGGACCAGATGAAGGGAAAAAAACAAGGATAAGCTTCAAAGCTTAAGTGTACTATACCAAAAATAAAAAAAAATAACAATGGGATAATAATTCAAACCCTTAAAATATTCATGAGGCCCACCATAAAGTTTATTTTCCATTCAATTTATTCATGAGGTCACACAAACTTGGATCATACTGATCTAAAACTTCCGTGACCCCTGAGGTTCACTTGATCTTTGGATTTGTCTTATTGTTTGGATTGGCTACTCCCCCTACCACCAAAGCTGGGCAAAACAGATCCAATCCGGTGGATCCGACCCGATCAGACCCGATCCTAACCGAACCGATAGTCTGGATCGGTGCAGATCGAGTTATGTATTTGAGATCCAAATGATTTTCGGATCGAGATCGGGTTGTTGTCGATCCGGACCGATCCGATCCGAAACCCGATCCGAATGGATCCGATCCGAACAGATTCGACCCAATCCAGAGCCTCAGGAGGATTTTAATGGAGGATATCCAATCATTATTATTTTCCTATGGTGTGGTCCACCTGAGATTCTTATCCCTATAATATTTTGCATCAAGCCTTAAAATGATCTGTAAAAATAGAAGAACGGCATCGATGAAATACATACATCATGGTGGGGCCCACAGATCACGGAACACGGGGCCCGCAGATCACCGAACACTAGCTACTGATGTAGCCTACGCTAGCTGTATCTGGATAGGTACGTGGCGTACAAAGAAGGAAGTGGATTGGGTACCGAGTAACTCAGTAGACTTAGCGTACTGAGTAAACTCTTCGAGGTTCACCATGATTTATATATTTAATCCACTCCGTCCATCCATTTTACTTGATAATTTTAGTGCTTGAGAAAAAAATATGAATTATATCCAAAGCTTGAATTGACCACACTACAGGAAACAGTGTGAATTGAGCGTCTAGCATTGAAAAAATTCTTGTGGGCCACGGTAGTTTTTTATCAAGCTTGTATTTATGTAACGCCCCGAATCTTCAAGACCCGAGTACAACCCGAGTGTTAACCTTAAAGGATGGTCAAATATATATATTTTTTTCTTTCATCAGAGTAAGCAAATGAGCGTAGAATGGACAAGTAAGCATAAGGGAAATTTTTATTATCATTTAGAATATACAAGAGAGTGCCCATAATGACTTATACAAACCAATGTCTCAGAACTTAACAAGTACAAGATTTACAAGAATTTAATACATGAAGGATAGCAGAAAGCATATAAATATAAGCCGTCAGATCACGCAGCTCCTCCAGGAAAATATGGTCATGCATCCTTTGTGATCGTACCCTGCTCCTCATCAAATCTGAACATGCATATCACTAAAGCCACCTGTACTACCTGTACGGTTGTATATTGATGGATGAGTGGCCAACTCAGTTTGAACTCCCCTTAAGATTACACATTGCCGCATTAGGTAAGAAATAGTATAAAACATCCAGACAACCAAAACAGAGTAAATGCAGTCTTATTAAATGCAGGGATGTGTGAATGCAATCATCGCCCCAGGGATGCTCATCCGTACGGACAGTGGGCGTCACCCATGCAATCATCGAACTTGGGAAACATCATCCAGTTGGAACAATACGTGCCATGTATGCATGATTAGCCAAGTCATTATTAGTCCATTTACAACCAACTAATTTAGATAAGCTCAAAGGTCACTACGGGGAGCAAATGACCAAGCGTAGGCCGACAGCTCGGGCATAGGTCCCATACCACCATCCCCGGCTCATGAGACTACCATCTTAGAATGTTTAATGAAAACCTGTCGACTAGTGGCCAATCATTTTACAGTATATAGGACTTACCATCGCATGATTACACGGTATAAAAACATTGAACCCATATAGGGAAATTACCAGAACAAAGCCACATAGGGCGATATCAAACGAGCCACTTAGGGCAATTATCAAGATAAGCCACATAGGGCGAGTATCAAAACCATTCGATAAATGACCATCCTTGAAAACCATTGGACACAACAACCATGGATGGTAGGCCCACATCAATGGTCAATTCAAACCACCACGCAATAACTACTAAGCCGAAGGTCCATTACATTCACAACTAATCGGGTTACATCCCAAGTATGGATGTACACATATAGGTGGGGGTTTCCCACTAATGTACCAGTTTAAGTTCCATAAGCAATCTACAAATAATACACAAGCATGAATAAATATGTAGGATAATCATTAAGCAATTCAATTAACACATGTAGCAGTTTAACACATGTAGTTATAGAATAGAGATATCATTTATAAATTAAAATAAAACTATAACATAAACTAATGAGAAGATGGAAAGCTCAAGGGGAAGAATCATCACCTTACGAATCGAATCACCCACTAACGTTGCTAGGAAATGCGTGCGCGCCCTTGGAGTCAAATCCTATCACCAATTATGAAATTGTGCGGTTAGACTTAAGCTTTATACGTTATTCCTGGTTAAGGTCTTAACCTAGGGTTGGGTTACCTAGGTTTAGGGTTTCTTCTTGGGGTTTAGTTCTAGGAGTTGTACTACGATGTTTGTGGTTTCAACACAATGTAATAATATAGTTAGTTATAACGTAACATTAGTGATATAATTAATATTTACAACATTGGTAATAATATGTATTACAATGGTAATAAAATAGTATAATCTATTATTAATGATAATGTTTTCGGGTATTGGATACCATGCTAATATTAATAACTTCATGGTAATGATGTACTTAATATTAGTTAATATGACACCAGTGATCACGGTAATGGAAACATATAGGGTGCTCTACTATTAAGGGCGATCTTTAAGAATGAAGAATAAAGCACCTTTATTTAATCATTGAAATTGTCTATAATAACCAATATTAATATAGGTAATTTACTAATGGCTATTAATAATCCTAATTAATGCTAATAGTGGTGAAAATGATAATTGTAATCGAAAAAGATCAATCTGGGAGGGAAATTAACAAATCTAAATTAATCCAGGTTAAGATACTATTTTACCTTAATCTGCTCGATTTAAGTAGAAGTAGATTTCTAATTCGACTTTAACTCGATCCAAGGTGAGTCAAAGCAACCTAGTCTAGTTCTAACCTCAACAAATCTACACCCATATAATGTTAATGGTAACTTACTTGTAAGGGTGATTTGGGTCCAACCCACTTCGGCCCCATTCTAAATTGGTCCGAGTCCACCCAATTCAATTGCTAACCTGATGCACTTGGTGTGATCCACACTCTACCCTCCATCTATTATGATTAGACAAGATCAGCCCCTAAATCATATGTTAATTGAAAACGAAAGGAAAACTCATAGTTAACTCTCTTACCATGGCTACGCGGCTCGATACCACGAGATATGAGGTTAAGTTTCTCTGATACTAGATGGGATCAAGGTCTCTCCAACAGAGGCTCATAGGTGCTGCTGCATCAAATGACACCAGCCCCGATTGCCCCCAAACTGAGTCGACTCAGTTGAGTCAACTCGACTCACCACCTCTAGTTCCACTCTCTTCTCCTTCTTTCCTTCCTTCCTTCTCTCCTTTCTTCCTTTCGTCATTTTCCATCTGCTAGAAATCCAGAAACGTCTGGACTAGACCAGACTCACGCCCAACACGAACCGAACCAGGCCCGATACTCACAACCTGACCCAACTGGCTCGGTTTGGGTCGAGCTGGTGCAACAGCTTGGTGATGGTGCAGCCACACCACCCCAACACTCTCTTTCTCCCTTCTATTTCTCTCTTCTTCTTATCTTTTCTTTATGGTTTTCTTCTCCTGGCACCAGGATCCCTGATACATCTTGACTCAGCCCGAGTCGACTGGACAGACTCACTGCAGTGAGGCAGCGAGTGCAAACGCTCGGACTCTCTCTCTCGCTCTTCATCTCCTGTCCTCGTCTCCTTCTCTTTTCCCTGCTCCTCCTCTTCTTTTCCTTCCATCTTCTTCCAACACCAGGAACATCTCCGTTTGGCGAGACGTTGGAGATGGCACGCCCGAACCTATCTCGACTCGGCTTCGAACGGCGAAGAAGACAATGGTTGTTAATGGCGTTTTCGCCAGCGCCGCGTTTTCTTCGAATCTGCCTCCATCAGACAGTCCATGAGGACTCTAGAGAGCTTGCAGGTAAGCTTCATCGAAGCTTTGAGGGGGATCAACTGGTGGGTTCGAACTAGGAGGAAACAACTGATTTTTACTCAACTTCGGCCGCTGGAGCTTGGGGCAACGATCCACTCCGTTTATATATCCTTCCCTTAGAGCCCTAAACTCCCCACAGCCGTTGGATGCTCGACGAATGGCTAGGATCTCACCCCGGAGTCCCATTTCTAAAAATGACTTGAGAAGGGTAGTTTCGGCTGCTGGTTTTCTAGGAAAACCATAATCCTTGTGAATGGGATGAACGGCTGGGATTTTCCAGATTGAAGGGCCGAGATTTTAGGAGCTAGGTTCACGCAGATCGCCCTCCTGGCAGTAGCAGAGTGAAATTTCCATTTCTGGAAAGGTGGTTTGCACACAGTCTAGCTACGTCTGGATTTGTGCCAATACACTTGCACGTGTTCGTGTGACATAAACGGGGTTTTAGTCAGAAGAGACGTCTGCACCAGATGGACAGATCAGATCACCTAGCAGGGTATCGGAGGTGGGCCACGGGCGTCCCAAACGGACGCCCGTCCGTCGGTGGCAAAACAAAGGGAGAGAGAAAACTCTCCCATTTTGGGAGAAACACGGGTTAGATGGGTCTGACCGAGCCCCTTGGCTCAGTGCACAGCGGGTGTACAACCCTCCCGTGCACTCGCAACTTGAAGCATGGTCCATCATGATGTTCTGGAGAAATCCGCTTCGCCCATTCCACTTAGTGGGCCTCATTACAACCCATGACAAAAGATGGGATAGACCCAAGGTCTAGGTGGGGCCCACAACTCAATTTGGGTCGTATTGGTGGATTCCCGCCACTCCAACGGTCAGATCATACTAAAATTGAACGACAATGGTTAAAAGGGGCTAAGGGATTTATTCAGGCAACCGGGACCACCTGCACTATGGATTTAGAATATTAAATGCTATTACTAGAATAAGTTTTAATGTATACTATTATTATTATTATTTTTTCCTTTTATATATTTTGTCATATATAATTTATATTATCACAAATTGTTAATATATATATATATATATATATATATATATATAAATTACATAAATATCAGTAAGTAGAGATTAATAAATATATATATTATTATTTGTAGGGTCATATATGCGTTAGGTTTTTAAACTTTATACAAGTCATTAAATTGTTTGAAATATGATATTCATTATAAATTTTTCCAGTATATTTTATGTATTACGTACAATGTCTATAGTTTGTAATTTACATTAATGATGTTGCATATAATATACGTTATAGTTACATATCATTTTAATATGAAACTTTAAATATTTATAAAATATATAAATAATATTTCGTAGTATATGCATTTAGGTTGTATTATCTTTTGTATTTATATTAAATTACATTAAATGGTAACACTCGAGTACTAGAAAGTACGGGGTGTTATAATTTACGTTTTCCTTTCATCCATATATGTAAGATCTTATAAATAGGTTGGATGGCAAGTAAACATCACTGTGGGGCCTAGAAAGGTTTCAACAGTGAAAAATCATTACTACCACTATTTCCTGTGGTATGATACACTTGAGGTTTTGGATATTTTTAAATTTTGGGTTCATCCCCATAAATGAGCTAAAAAATCGTATGGATGGCATGGATTAAACACATACATTCACGGTGGGCCCAACTAAGTTTACTCAGTACGATAAGAGCGTACTGAGTAACTCGGTACACAATTCGATTTCTGTAAAGACGAGACTGACATTCCTCGAGCTCCGAGTTGTACGAACGGTTCAAAGGAGATCAAAGTTATATGGGACCCACAGTGATGTATTTATTATATCTACACTGTTCATATATTTTTAGAGATCATTGGAGAGCATTACCCAAAAAATGAATAATATCTAAAGATCATCTGGACCACACCACAAATAGTAGTAGAGAATCATTTTCATCGTTAAACATTTCGTGTGGTCCTCTTGATAGTTAGATCTGTCTTATTTTTCGTCTCAAGCCTTATAACGAACTCACTAAAAGGGTGGACGATTTGGATATAACACATACCCCATGATCAGACCCACAGAATTTGCTACCGTCGTTACAAGCTTATAGCAGTTAACTTGCGTGAAAAGTATTCACCAGACTTACGTGCAGTGCACGTGACACATGTCTATATATATATATATATATATATATATATATATATATATATATATATATATATATATGTATATATATATGGTAATGAAGAGTTCTTTCAGAGCTATGTGGGGCCCACCTTGGCCCACCTTGATGTAAATGTTTTATTTAAGCCGTTCATTCATTTTGACATATCATTTTAGGCATTGAGCACAAAAAGTCAATATATTAAAGGTTGAAGTAAACCACACCACATGAAACAATTAGATTAAATTTATACAATCCGAATCCTACTGAACCCGATCCGACTCAGTTTCATTGACTGAGTCGGACTTGGTCCAGATCAGGTTAACCATGCATCGGATCGGTCCGAGTTAGGTGACCTAGACTCAGTCCCGGATCGAATCGAGTTCGGGTAAGGCCAGTGAGACTTTGGATCGAGTCGAGGTAGACCCAATCCGATCCAATCGAGATCGATGCACAACTCTACCTACCACTACCTCGGTGGTAGGTGGTCGGTGCTTTGTGGGCCCCACCATGACGTATGTGTTTCATCCATTCCGTTCATCTATTTTTACAGATAATTTTAAGGCTTGATCCAAAAAATGGGAGGGATATAAATCTCAGGTGGACCACTAAAACAATAAGGATTGGATATCCATCATTAAAATCCTCATAAGGCCCACTGTACTGTTTATTTGACATCTAATTTATTGATTAGGTCATACAGACCCAGATGAAGGAAAAAAACAAGGATAAGCTTGATCTAAAACTTTTATGGCTCCCAAAAAGTTTTTAATGGTTGACATTCATTCAACACTATTTCCTATGATGTGGTCCATTTGAGATTTAAATATATCTCATTTTTAGTCACATACCGTAAATTGAATTAGAAAAATATATGGACGGCATGGACGAAACACATATATCTTGGTGGGGCTCACAGAGCACCGACCACTAGCCATTCAACACAAATTTGGATGTAAAACATACAGCACAAGTCATATCCGACATGTAAACCTTTTACAGGAAGCTCCTGCTGGAAATCAGGTGCGGCAACTGTGATGTTTGTGACAAATTCACACAGTCCATCTATTTTGTGCGTTCATTTTAGAACGTGAGGTCAAAAATTAACCACACCTGCTCAAGTTTGCCAAAAACGTCCACAATTTGAAATAATCGCGGGAGCACATAAGTTTTGAATCATATTAATATTTGTGTTTTCAGTTCATCCCACCATGAGTGACGTTATGAATGGTACAGATGGCATTAAACATCAGTGAGAATTTTCCTAACCCTTTTCCTTTAGTACGGCCCACTTAACGCTTGGATCCTGTTCACTTTTGGTCTCGTATTATAAAATGAGCTCACAAAACGAATGGACGCCGTGGATTCCTCACAAACATCACGGTGGGGTCCACCTATGTTTCAAACGCAGGAACTTCCTGCAGAAGGCTTTCAGCCAGATCGGTGGTGTGTGTGGTACACTATCCACAGCGGAAGCGGATTGGCTACTCCCCCTGCCACCAGCCCCGTAGCTAATGGTCGGTGCTCTGTGGGGCCCACTATGATGTATGTGTCTCATCCATTCCGTTCATCTATTTTTAAAGATTATTTTAGAGTTTTATAGCAAATATTAGAGGATATAAACCTCAGGTGGATCACACCACAGGAAAACAATGGTGATTGGATATCCACCATTAAAATCCTCCTAAGGCCTATTGTACTGTTTATTTGACATCAAATATTTTTATTAGGTCATACAGGACCAGATGAAGGGAAAAACCAAAGATCAGATTGATCCAAAACTTTTATGGCCCCCAAAAGTTTTTTAATGGTCCACGCTCATTCAACACTGTTTCCTATAATGTGGTCCATTTGAGATTGTTATGTAACTCATTTTTGGTATTATGGCATAAAATTATCTAGAAAAATAAATGGACGGCATGGATGAAACACGTACATCATGGTGAGGCCCACAGAGCACCGAACATCAGCCATTCGATGTTGGCAGGGGGAGTAGCCAATCCGTTTGGTTTCCCATCCAGGCAATCCGCTTCCCGCTGTGGTGGACAGGAATCCGCATGAGGTTGACAAAAGACAGGATGGAGAGTCTGGGGTTACTCGCGCGTGCAAGTGGTGTCATTTTATTTTCATACCGTTACCATTTCATTACGAACCTCCGACGAAACCACCATCCCAAAACCGCTCGTTGATAAAAACCATGGTTTTTGACCGCCAAAAATCGCCTACGTTTACCGTTCTCGACTACCCCAGCTGCAGCTAACTCCTCCCACCTGCAACCGCGTTTTCTTATGAAACAGCTCTTTTATAAATAACATCATTACTATAATTATGCTCAAGTAAAAGAAGAACTGATAGTTGTCACATTCCAAAACTGGCAACAAATCTCTGCTAGAATCGCTGCAAAGAGACTGAGACTGCCTTTCTGCTATTTTTCTTCAGCAGTTCTCTTGGGCTTTTGTTAGAATCATGGCAGGAGGAAGCAGTGATTCCAATTCAAGAGATCTTGAGCAGACACCCACATGGGCTGTTTCTGCTGTTGTTGCAATTATTATTATCATTTCTATTGCTTTGGAGAAGCTTCTTCACAAACTCGGAACGGTAATTGGGGATGTGTGCTTTGATTGGATTGAAGTAGTTTTTTTTTTGTTTTTTTTTATTTTTTAAATTAAAAGATTTTTGAGTTGGGTTTTTGGAGAAAAAAAAAATGTTGGTTTTTTTGTTTTGGTTGATTTGGGTTTGGTTTCATTGAGTTTTCCGTTTTTTTTTTTTTTTTTTTTTTTTTTTCTGCTTTGTTTTGGTTTTTTTTTTTTTAGATGAGGTTTTAGAAAAAACTGGTGGTTTTTTTTTTTTTTTTTTCTTTTGGTTTTTGTGTTGGGCGGGGGAATTGGGTTTTGTGGGTGAGGTTCGGATTTTTCTTGTTTTAAAAAGATTTTTTTTAAAAAAAAATCTTTTTCCTTTAATGTCTCCGTTTTTTGTTTTCTTTTGTTTTCTGTTACATGGTATTCTTTTTGTTTTGTTTTTGGTTTTTTTTTCCCCCTTGTATGGTTCGGGTCTGATCTAATTGGGGAGGTATTGTGGAATTGATTGGATTTTGGGTTTTTGACTTTTGTTGGTTTGCAGATAATGAAGTTATTTTCTTTGTTTTGTTTTCTACAATTGAAGGATCTTTTTGTTTTTTTCTTCTTTTGTTGGAAGTTTTTTAATTTTTGTTCTTTAGATTTTTTTTTTTCATGGAAAGAGTATGAATTTTTTTGGTTTCTGTCCTCCCTTTTGCTTCTCATGGTTAAAGTGAACATTTTAATTTTTGAAGTGTTTTACAGTTGGGTTTTGACTTCAGTTTTTGAACAGGAAGTTTTATGCTTTGAGATCTCGTTTACTCCTTTGTAGATTTTTTATTTTTATTTTTATTTTTAAATTTCAGTTGTTTTATTGAAAGGTTCCAGGTTTTGATTTGTTGTTGATTTTGGGTTCTGATTTCAGTGGTTTACAGAGAGACGCAAAAAGGCTCTATATGAAGCTCTTGAGAAGGTTAAAGCTGGTAAGAACTCATCTTCGATACTCATTTCTACCAAAAGAAATAACAAGAAAAACAGAATTTTTTTGGGACATGCGTTTTTATGAATTCTTCAAACTTGAATCAGTCGTGTTTGTATTCTGATTTTCTGTTCGGTATTGTGTTTCATGGTCTCATTTGTAGAGATGAACTGACAATTGACATTTTCCTTTTATTTTGTTTATTTATTTATTCGTTTTGCAGAGCTGATGATTCTTGGGTTCATTTCGTTACTCCTGACATTCGGGCAGATTTACATTGCAAAAATCTGCATCCCTATTAAAGTTGCGAATACAATGTTGCCATGTGCTTTAAAGACAACGGCAAAGGAGAGCAATCACCGGAGGCTTCTATGGGATGATCCGTTCTCGGACTCGAGTTTGCAGCGTAGAGCCTTAGCGGCTGCCGGGGCAACTACTAAATGCAAGACGGTAAGCGAATCTTCCCATACAAATTTGAATTTTCGGAGTACTTTTGGTATGAAGACCATGGGAATTGGATGTTACATGATGCATTTCAATATAGTTTATCTGATATTATGAATGAGTATGGATACTGGATAGCTGAGAGCATCTCCAATGTTTGACTTCAATCCATATTTTCATGGTTGGAATCATGGCACGGCGTTCCACATTCATTTCGTAGTGATCCTTTTTGCGATGAAATGGATGTGCTTGATTTATGATCAAATGACGAAGAACGGGGTTGTTTGGCCACATTTTCTTGTGGGAAATTCATCTCCCTTGATGTGAATGTTCTTTTAGGGTGAGTTTGTGGTGCAACCAAATGCACCCTTAAAAAAATTTATTATTCATTAAAAAAGAAAAGAAAAAAGAAACATTCGATTTGCCACATTTTGATCAAAGGGAGTGTTACTCTACTTCTGATGTGCCATGCATTCCAATGTATTTGATTTGGAGATCAAATTATCATGGGCCGGTTTATTCCAAGGCTACTTGATTTGTGTGAAGAGGATGTTTTTGACTCTAATTCAGATAAGGGAGATTGATAACATTGTCTCTGGATGAACTTTTATCTGTTTTATTCATGAGATAGACGTCATAGTAATCAATTGGGTGGGGGTATGGGAGAGACGATTTTGGGAGCAAATGGATTGTAGATTCTAACCTCTTTCTATGCATCATTCAGAAACTCAAAAGCTCCACTCGAATCAATGTCTAGATGGGTTGGTCACCTTGAAGACTCAACCATGTCTTTAATAAGCTCAACTCGATATTGTAATAATTAAAATTTTATTATTTACTGCATTTAAAATTGTTAGAAATGGATAAAACAATTAAAATACCCAAACAAATCACAACTGTGGATTGCAGTGCGGCATGTTGCTCCAAATGAGGTGGCCTCTTTTTGATTCTTGCATCAAGTTACTTTTTACTTTTACAACAAAAACCTAGCTGGCTGGGTGAGTAACCTGGTTGAGTCATGCAAACTCAAATAAAGTTGGTCGTGGTTTTACCCAACTCGATTAGTCTTGTCGAGACCCGACTGAGTCACACCAGTCAGCGAGTTTATATGAGACTCTGCCCAAACTCCTTTCAAGTCGAGTTGACTTGGCTGTGTTTCGAGTCAACCGACGGAGTTTTTGAACTATGTTTCTAACCTCTCATCATCCTTGTTTTTTTTTTTTTTTTTACTTGTATTGTTTTACTCTTCTTTTGCTTGGCTTCTAAGAAGGTTACCATTGCCATTAAAAAAGATATCTATACTGTCTTATGATTCAAAAGTGAGATAAGTGCCCATGGTGGTAGGATTTCAAATCCTGCCGTCTCCAGAACCCATCTGGCTAGCTACTTGCAGGAGTAGGATTATGCTTCCCATGTGCCACGTGTGTGCGAGATCCGGGTCCTTCACCAGGTGAGTTCACAGTGTATGTGCCATGGACTGAAATCTGGTTGGTTCAGACATCAGGTGGGCCAACTGCTAGTAATTTTTCAAAAGTTCATTCTTCTTACACACATGGCTCACTGGGCCGACCTGGTGGTTGGGCCACCAGACACAGGGGTTGGCTGGCAATGTGCTTGGGCCGAGCTGAGCAAAATAGAAAATTCGAGTAGGCCTAGCCTGAGCAGTTCAAAAATATGGTCCCATATCAAATTCAGGACAGCCCATTGCGCCCCTACCAGCCATGGAACATATAGGATGCAGCATACCGTTAAACCTTCTGGGTCTTAAACACGCATTCCTTGTGCCACTGGGTTCTTGAAAAACTATTAAGGTTTCTTCTACCCAAAAATGTCACTGGCTACTAATCCACTCACTGGCTACTAATGTCTGTCTTTCAACAGGGTCACGTGCCACTTGTTTCTACAGATGGGATACATCAGTTGCACATCTTCATATTTTTCTTAGCAGTATTTCATTTGGTGTATAGTGCTCTAACAATGGCTCTTGGAAGATTAAAGGTGGGTAGAGACATTGAAATGCATTACTTTTGTGGTTTTTTTTTTTTATTCAATTAACTTGAAAATTTGACCCACGAACTAGTTGTGTGGGTTACTGCAAGTGTAGAATGCAGTATTCATCGAAGAACTTCTTTTATGCAGATCCGTGGATGGAAGCAGTGGGAAATGGAGACTCAATCCCTTGATTACGAATTTTCTAATGGTATTCATTGCACCTTTTTTTTGGAAAGATGTATTCATTGCACTATTAAAAACCGTTGTATTGAAATTTTTCTAAAGTTAGAAACTAGCTTTACCCGATTGTCTTTTTTTGTGGTTGGTTCTTACTCTTTCAAATGTGGAATGCAAGTCCTGTTATATTCATACTGAATTTTCTATTTAATAACATCATGCAGATCCTCAGAGATTCAGATTTGCCCATGAGACATCTTTTGTGAGATTACACATCAGTTTCTGGAACAGGATTCCGATCTTGTTTTACTTTGTAAGATGAGTTCACTATTTGGTTTTGCTCGTGTTAGACATTTCTATTGTGAATGTTGTTATTCATGCTTTTGTATAGAATTTTTACCTAAGGGTAGCATGTCAGAGAAGTTGTAGGGTCTAGATGCAGCAGAACATGAATGTTTGTCCTGATGCACACAGGCCGACTATAGATGGGGGCCCTTGGTTTGTTAATCCAGCTGGTTGATCTGATTTACCCCACAATGGGTGATGTGTTGAAAATCTCCCAGAAGGGAATTTTCTAATCTTAGATTGATGGCCAACAGGTAGACAGTTAGAAGAAAAAAAAAAAAAACACACAGAGCTACAATTATTTTTTCAAAGATTGGATGGTTAGGATCTTTTAGAAGATAATTTGGGTATCCCCGTCCACTCTAGCGTCCATTGGTTTAAATGTCTGGATCACCCAACCATGGGTACTTTGTACAAGAGACGGAATAAAAGAAGAAGGTATTGATAGTTCTTCTAATATGCTCACTTCAATTCCGTTTTTATTTTTCTAATATCCATCTCTTGCAGGTATCCTTCTTCCGTCAATTCTTCAGGTCTGTTCGTAAGGCAGACTACTTGGCCATGCGCCACGGATTCATCGTTGTAAGTATACTTGACTAAAATATTTACCGTACCCCATAAGGCATTTCATTTAATTTGTTTGGTATTTCATTTTTGTAGGTCCATTTAGCTCCAGGCACCAAGTTCAACTTCCAAAAATATATTAAAAGATCACTGGAGGATGACTTCAAGGTTATTGTGGGAATTAGGTATAGAAGAATGAGTGTGATTCTATATTTCTTACCATATAAAAGTTTTATGCTTTCCATGAAGCCAATCTTTCTCAAGGAAGAGGTGCGAAACTTGTGCAAGTTTTTGGAAGCGGTGCAGTGTTTCAATTAGTGAATAGCCTGTAGCATAGCATTCACTCCTCTGAAACCTGAGGTGTAAGCTACATAGTGTGTAGCATAAGCTACACACTGCTTCTAGATTTTTAATCAAGGTTGGGCTACTTCTACTTATGCACCAAATTAAATTGATTAACAAAATTTCATGATATGGTGCAACCGAATGCAACCTAGGTAATAGGAAATGGCAATGATTAAGTATAAAGGTAAAGAAAGAGTAACAAAATCAATTCAATACTGTTAATTATCTTATTTTACCAAAATCATTTTAAAAAATTACTATTTTTTATTGAAAATAGAAAAATGCAACAAATTATTGAAAATATTTTTTTGAACGATCAAATTATTGAAAATATTAATTGATTTTAATATTGTATTGAAAAATAACTTGCCATGTGAGCTACATAGCATGTGGCGTCTAACGTAAGCAAATTATCATGTAGCTTAGGCTACATGCGACTTAAGCAATTTTCACAAGCTACGTCGTTAAGGTTATGCTACACTATAAGCTACACGCTACATAGCATAGCTATTTAAAACACTATTGCAGTGCATGGTCCTTTCCTTTATCATATTTGGGTCTTCAGCTTTGCATCGGTATACTCTCTAAGCACTTATGGGACAGGGTCATTTAAAGAATGGAGAGGAAGTTATCTAGGTGGAAGTCATGGTATTTGTCTTTAAGTGGTCAAGTCACCCTAATCAAAGTGGCCTTGTACAATATGCCTGTTTATATATTGTCACTTTTCAAGTGTTTTAAGTCAATGTTGGACAAGATTGAAAGATAGCAATTTTCATGGAGGGGAAATGGGGAGAAGCAGAAATTTCATCCTCTCAAGAGGTCAATGGTGCTTCCTAACAAATGCATTATGTGCATGGAAAATGAAGAATCAATTAACCATTTGTTCATTAGATCACCTATGTTCGGAAGGTCTAGGAGGGTTCCCTTGGTTTCTTCAAAATCGAGTGGGTTTTCTCTACGTCTATTGAAGACCACCTTCTAGATTAGGACGCCAGAGGTGCAGGGAACGGTTTGGCAGCTGGTTTTCTTGGCTGTCCTTTGGAGATTATGGAGGCAAAGAAATAGCCGGTATTTTCAAAACAAAAGTGGTTCAGTAGGGGAGGTGTTTAGGAGGCGCTAAGATTGAAGTGTTGGGAAGGGCACTATGTATGAAATCTTGTGATCCTATTTCTCTGAATAGGATGTTTGCTGTCTAGTTTTTTCCATTTTGAATTTTCAATAAATTTAGTTATCTTTTCAAAAAAAAAAAAAAGAAAAGAAAAAAGAAGCCAATTGTTCTTGAGTAATTAAGCTATTCTATAGAAACTCACAAAAACAGGAAGGCAACTTTGTTAGCTAATACGTGTCACATAGAAGGTTAGTAGGTGGATTCAGTCAGTCCATTTGATGGGTTCTGTTCATTTGGTAGAAAATCACATTGAAAATATGATCATAGCCACCAGTTTCTCCTGTTGAATATGTTTTCACCTAGGCCATCCATCTGTAGGCCATTGTCCATATGGATAGGATCAGCCATTTGGTTTGATTTTCACCTGCGAGCCATTAATAGCAAGGACCCACTTGGTGGACAAGTCTGATTCACTGGAATACCTGCCATGCATTGAATATTTCTCCTATTTTTGGGCTGTTGCCATTTTGGTCTTGCACGGGTGCTTGTATTTATCCACTCTTGTGAATAAAAAAGGGTTTTTTTTTGTTTCCTTCGTTATTTGCAGCTTTGGTGTACTGATGTTTTGAATGCTCTACCATCTCTTGCTGTATTCCTAACATGGTTTGTTCTTATGACTGACCAGTCCTCCGTTGTGGGCTTCACTTGTGATCTTCTTGCTCCTAAATGTTAAGGGTGAGTTAACTTGTTACAATATTGAAATTCCAAGCAAGGAGGAATTATATGATCCTCAACCCACCTGAGGATCATCATCGTCCTCATCATCACCATCATCATCTAAGCCTTATCCCAATTAATTGGGGTTGGCTACATGAGACTTGTTCCACCATTCAACTCTCAAGGGCCAGACCTTCAGATAGACCATAGGTCATCAAATCTTTTTGTACTACCACCATTCACGTCATTTTGGGCCAACTTGTACCAACTCTCTCCTTCTAACTGGCATGGTTCTTGGTCTTCATGGCACATGACCAATCCATCAAAGTCTACTTTCCCTCATTTTATTACCTATTGATATCACTCCCAAGTTCCTTCCAATGCATTCATCTATAATTCTATCCTTCTTCGTCTTTCTACTCGTCCATCTCAATGTCCTCATGTCAGCTACACATCCTATGGAGATGTTATTCTTTAACTGCCCAACATTCTGTCCCATAAAGCATGGCTGGTCTTATAGCTATCCTATAAAATTTCCCTTTTAGTTTGAACGGTACACAGCGATCACATAAAACTCCAGAGGCACATCTCCTTTTCTTCCACTCAGCTTAAATTCTATGGGCAACATCCTTTTGAATCTCTCCACTCTCAACCCACCTGAGGATTTATATGCATTTGCTCCCTCCAGGTGTTCACTGTGTACAGCGCACATGGTTCTGTGGTGCAGACCATTGATTTGATGCCTATCATGGATGGACCATCTCCCAAAAGATCACCCGCATAGGAGGATCCCAGCAATACAATGTTTGCCTATCTCCGTTGACTGTGGACCATGTCTGTTTAAGCTGACTATTTTCAGGCAACCAATCGAATGGTTGCAGTTGTTTGATCAGGGAAATTTTTGGTGCATGGTTGACTACCATGGGTTGCATCATTTCAATGGATGGATTCCCCAAATAGTCTCCATCTCTACAAACCAAGGACTCAGTGATACTAGCATGCATATCCTTGGGTCGTGGGTGGATAATTCTCCTCCCAAGTAAAAATGATCCACTGTTCATGTTCAACTAAAATTTAATCTTCTATTGTTGGTGTTTTTAACTTTTTCAGGGTGGCAAGTACTGTTCTGGGTGTCCATTCTTCCCCTAGTTGTAAGAAAGTTTCGGCTCTAAAATGTTGTATTATATAGCTTGTTCCTTCAGTCAAGTCAATGTTTCTTACCTTTCGACTGATTCCAGATAATCTTGGCCGTTGGAACTAAGCTGCAAGCTATCATCACGAGGATGGCGCTTGAAATCCATGAGAGGCATGCGGTGGTTCAAGGTATTCCTCTCGTGCAAGTCAGCGACAAACACTTCTGGTTTGGTCGCCCTGAGCTGGTCCTATTCCTCATCCATTTCACACTGTTTCAGGTATTTGATGCATCATAAATGCCATATTTGGTAGATATAGTAAATGGCTCCTACTATACATGTATAATGCAAGACCTGATCCATTCTTTAGGCGTGTCTTTCCATGTATTTTTGCCATGTCCTTAAAATCAGGCCTATCAGGTTATCAGGTGGACCCCACGTTTATGGAGGAAGATGTTAGGAAACAATTGGCCAATGGTCCTTATTAAATGTACATTAGCTCACCTGGCAAATGAGCAGGCCTGACCTTTCAGCTGATGAACATACGTGGTGGGTCCCAGCTGATGAATGGCCTGGACCTCGCACAAAAACATGACAAAGTGGTGTGTGTAGGGGGAGTAGGATCTCATCCTATCTCAAGGGCCCCATATTGAAAATAACCAAAAGATGAATGGTCTCCACTTGTATTAGGGCTGCAACTCGGGTTCAGGTGTCACTGACCCAACCTGAGATTGGGTTGGGTCGGGTTAGTGTTGGAAACTCCAGCCCAATTTGTAATTGGGTTGGGTTTAGGTTGAGCAAATTCGGATCTGTTTGGTAATAATCACTTGTATTTGGGTTGGGTCAGATCGGTTTGGGTTGGGTTAGATCGGTTTAGGGTTGAGTATACAGGAATTCGGGTTGGACACCTTGGGTTGGAATTTGGGTTGTGTCGGGTTGTGGGTTGGGTCCTCTTGAAGTCAGGTTGGTTTTTCAGGTTGACCCTCAACCTGAGTTGCACCCCTAACTTGTATGCTTTTTAACTCTTTCCCCTGGCAACTGCATGGGTTGAAAATATAGCATTTTCAAATACATTTCCAAACACCTGACAGGTTGATTGTCTTACATTTGTTGCAGAATGCATTCGAAATAATATATTTCCTGTGGACATGGGTGAGAAACTGTTTACATTTTTATTTTATTTTTTGGCTCATTAGTATTTATATTTGTTCCAATGTTCAGGATTATGTTATTTTATCTTTAGTCAAGATTGATAAACATAAATTTTTATTTTTTCCTTTTGGCAGTATGAGTTTGGGTTGAACTCTTGTTTCCATGACAATATTAGGCTTATAATTGCCAGAGTTGCTCTTGGGTAAGTTCCACGAAATTCCTTTATCTTTACTTCATTTTATTTGTTTATTTATTCATTTTTTATAATAGACCAGAAAAAAGAAAAAGCTATTGTCATTTCTTCTTCTTCTTCTTCTTTTCAATCTACTGTCATTATTACTCTCTATAGTGGTAGGGAAATCATTGTTTGAGGTGGAATAGTAGACTCTTTATAGCATTGATGCGAAAATAATTTTATTGTGGACTCAACAACAGAAGAATGTGATTTATTTTCCAAATGAGAAGATAACTAGATCGCTAGAATTTTCAAGGGTAACCTCTAAACAAAAATCTCAAAAATTATTTCTTGTTCCAAACCCCACCACGGACGGAAGATACCCCAACAATCTCTCCATCAGATTGTTCAGTAACTAATTGTTGGATCCTTGTTAAACGTCAACCATTGGCTGTAGCTGTCCATATGTAATCCACCAATCAATTTGTAAGGGTTGTTTTGGTGTGGAGCACGATGCAAAATTGTCTCAACATGCATGTTGCTACAACAGTGTTGAGAATTGGACCCCGAAGTTGAGCCAAAATGGTGGAGCATTTTGGTTGTCCACAATCTAATCACATTGAGAATCAGACCATGGGAAGGAAAGATGATATTCACCCCTTGTATTGGAAGACATGGATGGCAATTGATGGAGATCGGTCTTGATCGACAGATGAGATTGCCAGTAAGTGGGCGCACCCTTTCCTCTTTCCTCCCTTTATCTTCATCTTTTTCTCTCTTACATAGGGATAGTTGAGGTGCAAACACCTCCTTGGGGGGTAAGAGCAAACCCTTTCTCCAAGGAGGTCCTATGACCCCTTCCAAAAGGGAGGCCGTACGGCTCTCTATGGAGCCTTGACACGCAGTTAGTCTGGGCCTCACCCACTGGGGGTTGAACATGTAGTCCCCATGTAGCCCATGTCTAAAATATATTGTAGGGGAGATACTTGGGCCTGGCACATCTTGTGACGGGTCATGCAGATGAACAGTGGCTTAGATTTCCAGAAAGTGGACCCCACCTAGTCCATTGCTGGTTGATCAAGAAACGTTTCTTTCAATTGAACACTGTACTATTACCTCATAACACTCAGAGCTTCTTCTTCTTCTTCTTCTTCTTCTTCTTCTTCTTCTTTTCAATTTTAATGAAGGTCACTTCTGTTTCTATGTGGAATTCTTCCAGATATTTTTCTAATGATCCATGTGCGGAATGCGTGTACTTTCTTTCTGGGTTTCTACATTTGCCATATTTGCCACTTTGAAAATGGAAAACCTTTGTTTTTCTCAAGAACTTGGAATGGTACATGCCATTGACCATGCATACATGATTATTTAAAGCATCAATGTAGTTCTATTCAGTTGCATTCAAGTTCATCTACGGTAGTTCAGCATCTCTCTCTCTCTCTGTTTTTTTTTTTCCAACAAATTTAAAGTTCTTTTACTAAAGGATGGCTGCATTTTGGTTGGGGATCATGCAGGGTAGGAGTCCAATTTTTGTGCAGCTACATTACTCTTCCGCTCTATGCACTTGTATCTCAGGTATTCTTCTTATTCCTTCATTTGTTATGGGTGTCTCTTAATCTAGAGATTGTCTTTGTAGAATTGGTGGGAACCTATTTCAGAGAATAAAAAATAAAATAAAACAATCAAAACATCCAAATTCCATGGCTTTCCAATTTCTTGGGTTATGCCAATTGTTTAGGGCAGAGATTCGTTGTCACAAATTCGATAGTTTGCATTTGTTTTCACCATTCTTTCCAGGTCCATCAAGGTGCACATAGCAAACATGTGGTGATTGGGATGGGCTCTAGACCAAAAATTGCAGTGTTTTGAGTTTGAATGTTTCAATGCAGAGTGCTGCTCTAACCATTCCTTTTCCATGTCTCTTATAAGACACCCATTCGTTATGGGTATCTGTTAATCTGGAGATGGGTCTTTGTAGGATTGGTTGGACCCTATCTGAATTTCAGAAAATAAAAATAATAATCAAAACATCTGAATTTTGTAGCTTTCCGATTACTTAGGTTGTGCCAATCTATTAAGGTGGAGATTCACTGTTGCAAATCCCTTCATTGTCACAAATTCCATTGTGTTCTGCATTTTACTTTTTTTGCCATTCTTTCCAGGTCCATCAGGGTCCACGTGGAAAACATGTGGGGATCGGGATGGGCTCTAGGCCAAAAACTGCAGTGATTGAGTTTGGATGTTTCAATGTGGAGCCTGTTCTAACCATTCCTTTCCATTGTCAGTTATCAGATGGCCAAGACAGTCTGCTCCTTTGTTTTGGGATATGGCCTATCCACACGATGTCCTGTTAGACAAATTGTTCTGATCACCACATGTATGAATGTGTACCATCAGGCTACTTCATAGAAGTTTTATGCTGACACACTAGCATTTCCAGTGTCCATAATCTTCCAAGAAGGCTGTAGCTTATGGTGCATTTTTATGTTACCCAAATGGCAAGTGGGGTTGATATCCAGGGGGAATGTATGGTGATCAGTTCCATTGTGTGTTTGGGGCAGCATTGAAACAGGAATGTCTTTTCATGGTCTACCTTTTTTTTTTTTCATGGAATGCTCAGGGCACCCTAGAGACTGCACTTTTTCGGGGGTACAATGTAAAATTGCTCCTAAAACCTCGAAGTTCATGTGGTGTGGCCTTTGTGAGTTTTAGATCAGGATGATTTTTGTATTTTCACTTCATCCTAGTGAGTTCCACCAGAATGTTTGATGGACACACCATGGTGGCCCCAAAAACAAACAGGCTCTAGCCTCAACAAGGACAATGAGGCACAGATGGAGCAGATTGGGGGTCCATTCATCAGGTGATCATCACTGTTATAGATGCTTTGTCTAAAACTGGTCTGATCATCATGTAGGCCACTCTTGTACAAAACAATTCCATCGTTAACAGTGTTGCCTTATAATAAACTGGTCAGCCTGACTCTTTCATGGATCACCTGATGAGTGGCTCTGATCTTCCACACATGCATAGTTGCCGCGTGTGTGGTGAGGGCCCTAACAGAAGTGCACTCATTGGCTGAACACAACATCCTTCACTTCTTCTTCTTCTTCTTCTTCTTCTTCTTCTCTTTTATTTTTATTTTTTGTGCCTTTTCCACTCCAGACTGCAGAGCTGATACTTCACATAAGACCTGAAGTATCAGCAACTCAGATTCGAGTGGCAAAAGTATCCGTCCATCTATGCTGTTGAATTGTTAGACCATCTTATGTGATCGTGATTGTGAGCTTCAGACCAGTTGGTTCTCCTACTTAAGGAATGGTGGTTGTCAAATTTTCAGATGGGATCAAACATGAAGAGATCTGTCTTCGACGAACAGACGTCCAAGGCCCTCAAGAAATGGCATCAGGCAGTGAAGAAGAAGCACGGGAAGTCAGCCCGTTCCCCTACCAGGAGCCTCGGCATGAGCCCACTTGTGAGCCCAAGCGCATCCCCTCTGCACTCACTTCAACGTTTCAAGACTACTGGTCATTCGACGGCCACACCCCGTAGAGGTTACTACTCTGACCAAGACATGTCTGACATGGAAGGCGATCATTCGCCCACATCTCAGACGGCCGTCTTGATCTCTGACACACCAACTCACAGCGTGGAGTCTGGATCAGGAGATCAAGAGCACCATGTGGAAGCACATCGGAACGAGGATGAATTCTCGTTTGTAAAGCCTGCCCCATCAGCAGGACGAACTGTCTGATGATGGTGATGGTGATGATGATGGTAATGATGGTGATCTCTCACCCTCCATATGGGCATTTTTCTAAATTCCCACTCCATAATTTGGTGCATGTATTATCATATGATCCGGTTATTTTTATTTTTATTTTTTTTTCTAGTCCATTTGATGTGTACAAAAGATGTACATTTTATATTTTTGTGAAAGGATCCATTGGTAAGCATTGGTACCTAAGCTAGTCAGACATATGGATGCGTAAATGATATCTGGACTGTTCATCTGATGGGCCCTAATGTGGATGTCCAAAATGCACTTGGTCAGATAAATGATAGCTGCCAATTGGAGGCTAAGATCTTCCAGCAATTTCTGATTGGTCATTTCTCTCCTTTTTTTCTTGAGGAATTATATGATATTGGTCGCATATAAAATGCACTGAAAGATCGGTTTGCATATTGCAATATTGTTATCTTCTAGGCGATGTTTGCACCCGATTGATAATTATACTGCTTTGCAAGAGGGTTGCAGGAAATCGTCTCCAGAATACGATAAGCAAAATAAAAAACCACACCCCGAGTACATTTATACAGTGTGCAGGCATGACTTCCTTATTTATACAACTTCTGTAGAAATACCAAACACCTATTTTGAAAAACTAAGAGGAGACAACAGACCAAAATGGTGTATAGACTCTCATACCTATTACTACTAAAATAACACTAATAGTTACAATCACAACTCAAAAACAAATAAAATTAGAGAAATAGATGAAAGAAAATAACAACTAATATACCCATCATGAACTCTATTTTCCATGCATGGATGAAATAAGGATGGTTCTAATCATGAACCCTATATTTTCATGCCATTTTCCTCAATATTCAATACACTTGTCACATCAATCTTGCCCTTTAAATAGGCAAGGATACAATGATGGGTTGTTTGGAAGCATGTATTTGATGTGCACTAGTAATTACCATGAAATCCATGTGAATTGAAATAACTAGTTATGTTTTGGTAGTTTATAACTGAAATCCATTAGATGTAAGTGTTGCACAAAACCTTAGGATCTAGCCCTCCAGAACAAACCAGAATTATGGATAATAAAGCAATGAAAATAATCAATGGATCAATCACACACCACATAAGAGATTTTTACGTGGAAAACCCTCAAAGAGGTAAAAACCACGGGACCTCGTCCAGATCAACAATCCACTATGAAGTAGAACGTTACAACCTTCTTCACTCACGCAGGAGTAGGTAAACAATAAGAGAAATAGAGAAAAACGGAGAGATCTAACCAATTACGAGGACATAGAAGCGATGAGATATAGATTGCACAGTAGATAACCCCCACGAGCAGAACCTCCCTTCTATAAGCTTCCTCTCTCTCACCTTTGATAGCCCTAAACCCTTTAGCAAATCCCTTGTAAAGCTTTAGGAAACCCTCTTGTATTACCTAGAAAACCCTAGGCAACCCCTTTTATAATTTTGGAAAACTCCTTTCCGTATCCCAGTTGCGAAAGGACTCAAATCCGCAGTTTTGCGCAAAATCGCGGAACAAACTGCGTAACCTTCGACTAGTCGAAGCCTGTCCATGACTGGTCGAAGCCCACCTTCGACTGGTCCTGGAATTCCAGGACTGGTCTTAGCCTCCGAAAAAAAATAGCACAAACTCGCTGGACTTTGAGTCGTGCCAGGGCTCGAACCTACGACCGGTCGAGCGGGGCTCAGGACCGGTCGAAGACGGGAAAAAAAACCCATCAATCAGAATCTACTAAAATGATTTTGATAACCTTGTATTTGGAATGCATTGGAGAGAGAGAGAGAGAGAGAGAGAGAGAGAGAGAGAGAGAGAGAGAGAGAGAGAGAGAGAGGATTGTTACCTGGGAATCGATAGTAAAGGATTGTTACCTGGGAATCGATAGTAATTGGTGGTAACCATAATGCATGTGAAATGAATTCACTTGCTTTTGTTTTGACTTCAAAATACACCCTTATAGTGTATTTCATGTGGAGTGGATTAATCAAATATACTCTCCAAACGCGCCAATTACCATTGATTCACATCAATTACATGCTTTCAGATAACCCAGTGAAGATCTACTCCAAAGATATGAATTTAAACAAGAGATTTTTGTAATCAGGTTATGTAACAAAAGATGATAAGCCTTCTTTGAATTCTCCCATAGGTATCTTAACATGCCCCTTCAAGCTAAGTGTCACATCAATGGCACAAAGCTTGTTCTTAAGATAATGAAATTGTACAAATGTTAGACCTTCCTAAAGATATCTGCAATGTGATCCTAAGAGGAAACATAGTGAGCGATAATGTTGCCACATACTACTTTTTCCCCCTATAAAGTGATAATCTACTTCCGCATGTTTGGTGCAAGTATGAAATATAGGGTTAGACGCTAATGAAATAGCACTAATATCATCGCAGTACAATAAAGGAGATGATATCTTCGACGCCCTAAGGGAGTGTTTGTAGCCATGATCATTCTGCTATCAAGAATGAAAAACACATTTTTCCTCGCATTTTCCGTTCTTGTTCTTGCCTTGCGTAGGATTTCAACAACACATTTTGTTTGAAAAAGATATAGCTCAAAAGAAGCTCAATGGGCCTTGATGTTCCTAAAATAATAATGTACTAGACCATATCCTTTATGCATGGCTAAAAGATGATTGAGGTCGTGCAATAGGAAATTACGAGCTGACATGTGATTACTTGCAACAATATCATCCACATGGAGAAAAAAGATAATCCAACCAACTACTTGGTGAATCAACTCAACTGCGAGTTATCAGCAACGGAACCTACAAATCCCAAGCCTTGAAGATAATTTGTGAAGCGATGAAACTAGGCATGTGGGGGCTATTTAAAGATCATCAATGGCTTTGTAATTTATAAACATGAGATGGGTGTAAAGGATCAACAAATCCAAGAGGTTATTGCATACATATTTCTTTAGAGAGATTTCCATGCCAAAAGTATTTTGTACGTCTACCTGATAAATTGGCCAACCATGACGGAAATCATAAGAACAAGATTTATTGGTCAATCCCTCGTTGCTGATGATATCCTTTGGCAGCCAAGCGAGCCTTGTAATTTTTATGGAACCATTCTCTTTTTGCTTGATTTTGTAAACACAACCGCAACTGTTAATATTTTGATTTGGTTTAGCTGGAATTTCATTTCCTTGTAAAGCACTGAATTCAGACACCATGGCCTCTTTCCACCCATGAACTTTGGCAGCTTGGGTATAACAAGTGGATTCCATAAGAATAACTGTGGAATACAATGGTATTGAGGCTAGACTTTGTCCGAGTTTGCAGCAGTAGATGGCTGAGATGTAGTTGTTTGGATAACTAATGAGATCAAAGGTCTAGTTGGAGCTGATTGGGAAGATTCTACCACAAGGCTAGGCATTACATGTGAATGAACATTCTCTGATTTGGGCAACGGCAACCAAGTAGTGGAGGGAGTTACTTGGGATGGGGTAATTATAAGAGTGACTGTAATCCTTTTTCAGCAAATGGATACCTACCTTCATCAAACACAACATGGCAAGATGTAAAAACACGACTAGCGATGGGATCCATCCATTTGTAACCATGATAATTGAGATAATAATCAAGAAAGACACGTCAAGAAGATCGAAAAGATATTTTTCCTAATGATGCGCGCGGAAAGAAAAATGCTATAATTTAGTAGTCAGCAAAAGATTACTAAGCAATAGTTGGAGTGAGCAACTGACTAATTAATAAAATGATAGTGGCAAAAGCATCGACCTAACGGCGACTAGGCATATATGGGAATGAGCCATGAGAGCAAGGCCAGTTTCAACAATGTGTCGATGTTTTCATTTGGTAAGTTCATTTTTATTAGATGTGTGTAGGTAGGATAGGTGATGGGGTTACTCATGGCTTAGTGGTAGACTCACAAGAGTTCCAACAATAAGGTCATGGGTTCGAGTACCCACCATGTTGTGTGTATGTAAAAAATAAAAATAAATAAATAAATAAAAAGATAGGATAGGTGATGATAAATGCCATTTAAGGAGAGAGTCTTTAAAGCGGGAAGTAAAATATTACCTATCGCCATAAATAGACATAGCTTTCATATGACCAAGAATAGAGATAGTAGAGGCAAGATGACACAGAGTCTGATAAGTCAGATGCCCAAGTCGATGGTGCTAGACATCACAAGAAAAATAAGTAGAAAAGAGGATGGAAGGTGAGGAACTGAATTTATTATGATGATGTAAAGAAAGCTAGAAAGGATGAAAGTTGTCACTGCTCCGTCTGTGGAAGAGGATCTTCCACAATTTGTTGTCCTTCACAAATTAAAACAATGAGAATTAGTGAACACAATAACAATTATTGTCTTTTTGTTATGTCTACCCTTTCTCTTTAGACCAATTTTTGGAAGATCAAAGAAGATATTAGGTTGATCCACTTTGAGAGGATCGTGCCTCCTAAATCTTAAAAGAGAATTGTTTTGGAAAGAAAAACTATGTCCATACCTTCATTAACAAGCTTTAATTTAGTACAAATCCATAGCCCATAGGCCATATCACTACAACTACCTACCACGACCATTCTCCCCACATAATTCTCTCCACTATGGGCTACAAATTTGTACTAAGTAAAACTTATTAATGAACAAGTGGACAAAGTTTTTTCTTCTCAAAACAATTCTCTTTTGAGATCTAAGAGGCATGATTCTCCTCGAAGTAGATTAAACCAACATTTTCTTTTATCTTCCAAAAATTGGTCAAAGGAAAAAAAGGAAGACATAACATTCTGGTATCAGAGCCATCTACTTGGGAAATGTTGTAATAGATGTCTTAAATCAAGTCTGTTGCTAGGTTTGTCGATGCCACCTTTGATGGCATCGAACAGTTCTTGATCCCAGCGATATTTTCTATATTTTTTTCAGTTAGTCGCTAGACTAACTAGATATCTTTTCGATGCCATCGAAAATTTTTGGAAAATCATGTTTTGTCTCTGGACAGTTGAGGGTGTTAGTTTGATGCCATCGACATGGTTTCGATGTCATCGAAAGATTGGTTTCGATGTCATCGAAAGATTAGTTTCGATACCATCAATGAGTGTTTAATGCCATCGACAGATTCTGCGCAAATTTTCGCAGAAGTGCGAATTTGCAGGATTTGTTTCCCATTTTGATTGTGCTTCCTCTAAAAGCTATATATTGGATTGCAATCGGAATCGGGAGTATATCAAGGGAGATTCTAGGGTTTATAAATCGTCCAAGGGTTTCAAAAGGTGTAACAAGGGTGAGATTCTAGGTTGTTCAAATCGAGTAAGCTCTTTACTTTGTAATTTTTGCTTTCATAGCGATCATCCGTCGCTTTGTGCCGTGGTTTTTTTCCAAAAGAGTTTTTCAACCTTAAATCGTTGTATTCTCTGTGTTTGCTTGGTGTCATTGGATTGTTATCCTAGATTCATCTCTATGTACTTTCGCGGTCCCCCAACAAGTGGTATCAGAGCTATCATTGGGGTGCAGGCTTGAATTTAAAGGATGAGTATCGATGGGAAACACTAAGTATGATATTAAGAAGTACTCAGGCAAAAATATTTTTGAGTTATGGAAGGTTAAAATGATTAGGCTATTAACTAAGCAAGGCGAATATGAGACTCTTGAGGAGTGACGACCGTCTATGAGTGATGATGATTGGAAGACTCTTGATAAGAATGCCGAATCCTCTATCCAATTATGTTTAACGGATAAGGTTCTCTGCAATGTTATGATGGAGAAAACCGCAACAGATATGTAGTCGAAGTTAGAGGACGTTTATGTTAAAAAGTCATTTGAAAATCTCCTACACTTAAAGTTGTAGTTGTTTAACTTCACGATGAAAGAAGATGGAGATGTGGAAGTCTACATCAGTAATTTTAATCAGTTGATTTGCAAATTGCTAGACATAGAGGAAGTGGTCAAAGATGAAGATCAAGCATGTATTTTGTTGAATTCTCTTCCGACATCATATGAGTCTTTTAGAGACTCCTTATGCACCAGTAATACGTCCCTGAGTGTAGACACAGTTATCTCATCCCTTCAGGGAAAGGCCATGAGAAAGAAAAATAGTAGCATAGGGGCATCTTCTGATGCATTGTTTACGAGGGGCCAGAATATTAAGCGAGATATAGGATCGTCTTAGTCGACATCTAAATCTAAGGGCAAGTTAAAGTGTTAGAACTGTGGGATGACTGGATACATGAAGAAGGATTGCACAAATCCTAAATTGAAGAAAGAAAACTTAGAGGCTTCTTCCAAGGAGGCCAACATTGCCACGTCTTATGAAGAGACAAGCACGGGTGATGTGTTGTCAGTGTCTATGATCAACATGTGTACGATGATCGTAGAGACGAGTGGATCCTTGACACTGGGGCGCTATATCAGATGACTCCTCATCGGAGCTTGTTCGCCAGTTACAGAGAGTACGATAGTGGACAGGTGTTTATGAGTAATGATAATGCATGTAATGTTGTTACTGTTGGTATGATGTGCATCAAGATGTTTGATGGGGTGGAGTGTACCTTAACTGAGGTCAGGCACGTTCTTAACAAGAAGAAGAACTTGGTTTCTCTCAGTGCATTTGTTAAGGGTCAAATATTGCATATTAGACCCCAGTTATTACATGATTTTACAAACATGATAATGTTTAACGCTCTATTTTAATCATGTTTTTGTTGCAAGGTGAATTTAAGAGCTTGGACTGAAAAGGATGCTAAAGGCATGAATTTTATGCTCAAGAATCAACAAGTTAAGGGATGGATCTTAAAGGACTGAGATCAAAGAATTTATATACAAAAAATCTGATAAAATCGAGTGATTGAAGATAAAGAGGCCTGAAAGTCGTCCTGAATACAAAATCATAGGGTTCCCACCATCTATTTGGCTCAAAACTTTATATATAGCCTGAGGACCCTAAATAAACCGTCCATGTCGAAATTCAGCCCTTGGATTCCTGTAGAAGTGGCTCGACGGACAGATCAGCCCATAAATCATCGATCTGGGGCCCATCCGATCTCCAGATATGCTTCAATTTTGGTCTCGACTCCTTAAACGATATGGAAAAATGAATGAACGGTATAGATTTCTTAGAACCATCACTGTGGGCCCCACGCCAAGAGGTGCACGTGCACATCAGAAGTGCACCCGTGCTGCACCGATCAGAGAAGCCGGTCAAAGTTGGCTTTGATCCAAAAATCGCGAGCGAGAACGCTACACGCTGCAAGCATCTCAGGTGAGACTGTAAGCGGTTACACACGCAATCTTCGGCCGAAAGTAGCCTCTGCACTGCAACATTAACGAACAGAGTCCGTTTGAAAGCACTGGTGGGCCACCATCATGATGATCTTCGATGATTTGAACCATCCATCATGACCAGAGAGTAAAAAAGACCTAAACCATGTTAGCTTTGAGAACCCATGCACATACATGCGGCTGTGGCACTGGTTGTAGATGATTGTGACGCTAATATCAACGTAACTGATTTGCAGAAGATAGGACTCTAAATCCAGTTGTGTTCTTGAATCAAGTGTCTCTACAAGTGGATCATTGGCACCCTAGTTTCTCACCTTTGAATTTTATAAGTTTTAGTTAAAATTAATCATTATTATTCTCTTAAATTCCTCTGGTTTAGAATATATCTTCTTCTAGTTCTAGTTCCGGTTACTTTCAGATTAAGTACAACGTTCAGTCCCTATGGATTCAACCTCAGTCTTATTGAGATTATTACTACATCGCAACCCTATACTTGGGGTGTGAACAGCACTTGAGGCAATAAGGTGCAAGTTCACCAATGTTAATGGTGTCCTTAAAGTATTAAAGGGGGCACTCGTAGTTATGAGAGCGCAGAGATACGGAAACTTTTACAAATTGATCGGAAGCACTTCAATAGGTAGAATGACAACGACTATTGTAAATTCCACGTTTACACATATATGGCATGCTTATCTGGGCTACATGAGTGAGCGGGGCATGAAGGTACTTTCTGATCATTGTTTGATTCCAACTTTTAAGAATTCTGATTTATATGTATGCGAGCATTGTATATATGGTAAACAATTTAGATTATCTTTTAAATCTGAAAAACATGTATGTAAGGGAGTGCTTGATTATGTGTACTCTGACGTATGGGGGCCATCGCTAAAGGTTTTCGTTGGAGGGTCATCATGGTTTGTCTCATTCATTGACGATTACTTCCAGAAAGTTTGGGTTTACTTCATGAAATGTAAATCCGAAGTTTTCACCACATTCAAATAATGGTAGAAAAATAAACAGAGCGAAAAATAAATGTTTTAAGGACTGACAATGGTGGAGAATTTACTTTCACTGAGTTTAATGAATATTGCAAAGATGAAAGGATCATTAGGCACAACACGGTGCTCCACACGCACAAACAAAACGGTGTGGCTGAGTGGATGAATCAGACTTTTTTGAAGAGGACCCGATGCATATTAAGTAATGCTGGGTTGGGCGAAGACCTATGGACTGAGGCCGTTAACATGGCTTGCTATTTGATGAACCAGCCCCCTTCTACGATATTTGATTGTAAGATCCTAGAGAAAGTATGAAGTGGTCATAAGATGGACTACTCAGATTTGTGCATATTTGGTTGTGAGGATTATTCTCATGCACAGTTAATTGAAAGGGATAAGCTAGACCATAGAGCCAAAAAAGTACATCTTTATTATCTATGGTGTTGGCGTGAAAGGTTACAGGTTGTAAGACAAGTCCACATGTAAAGTCATCATTAGTCGTAACGTCAGATTCAATGAAAGCTCCCTAATATACAAGAATGATCAAATGGAGCAAGAGGAACTAGAAATGTTGATTGTAGAGGTCCAGATTGACATAAATGATACTCAGGCAGAGACAAATGCACAGACAGAGGTACAAGAGTAGGTGGAGTAGTCACCTATACAAAGAAACCCACCGCGTGATCACAGGTTATCGGCATGATATAGGGACGACTCTAATATCACATATGCCCTCATTATAGATAAAGGAAACCTGTCTACTATTCAGGAGACTATTGGTGAGCCTAATGCAAAAAAGTAGAAGGCGGTTATGGATGATGAAATTGACTCTTTGTACAAGAACCACACATGGGAGCTAGTGGAGCTACGAGTGGGCCGAAAAGCAATTGGATGCAAGTAGTTATTTAAAAGAAAATATAATAGATACCAAACGAGGCTGGTAGCGAAGGGTTATGCTCAAAGAGAATGAATCAACTTTAAAGAGATATTCACATCGGTGATTAAGCAAGTGTCTATCATATTCGTATTGGCGCTGATTGCCCAATACGATCTCGAGCTGGAACAGATGGATGTCAACATTGTATTCCTTCATAGGGAGTTAGAAGAGCAGATCTACATGAAGCAACCAGATGGGTACGGAGTTAAAGGGGCAGATAACAAAGTTTATATGTTAATAAGGTCGTTGTACAACTTAAAACAATTACCTAAGAAGTGGTATAAAAAATTTGATTCTTTCATGTTCAGTCAAAAATTTACCAAGAGTGAATATGATCACTGTTCTATAACAAGACACTGAGTGATGATAAATTCATCATCCTAGTATTGTATGTTAATGATATATTAATCGTCAATCATGATATGTCTGAAATTAACGTACTAAAGACTCAGTTTCAGAGACATTCGAGCTAAAAGATCTGGAGGCTACAAAGAGGGTTCTCGGCATTGATATACATAGAGACAATAAGAAGAGAAGGCTTTGGTTATCACAGACAAAATATCTTGAAGAAGTATTAATCAAGTATAGGATAGACAAGGAGAAGCCAGTCAGCATTCCCCACGCGGCTCACTCCACGCTTTCCACAAAACAATGTCCTTAATCTAATGAGAAAAAGCAAGATATATCTTGTTTGCCTTATTCGAATGCGATTGGTAGTTTTAGCAGTTTAATGTATGTCATGATCTGTACGAGACCGGATATTTTACAGGTAGTCGGTGTTATGAGCAGATATATGTCAAACCCTGGCAAGCAACATTTGAAAGCAGTGAAATGGCTACTTCAATACATTCGAGGTATAAAAGGCTATGTCTTAACTTTTGAGAAGACAAGGGCAAATTTGTTAGGGTATGTGGATTAAGACTATGCAGGCAGTGTAGATTCTAGGAAGTCGACTTCAGGTTACTCGTTTATACTAGCGGGTGGAGGAATTAGTTGGATGTCGAAACTTCAGTTTGTGGTGGCTCTTTCCACAACAGAAGCTGATTATATGGCAGTGACAGAAGCATTCAAAGAAGGTGTTTGGTTAAAAGGTAAGATAAATCAGTTGGGGCTTCAGCAGGAGGTCGTGTCGGTTAATTGTGATAGCGAGAGCGCTATCAATTTGGCTAAAAATTATGTTTATCAGTCACATACTAAATACATTGATGTTTGTCACCACCTTATCCAATAGGTGCTTGAGGAAGGAGGCATAACTTTGGAGAAGATTCACAATCCGACAGACATGCTCACCAAGGTGGTTCCAATAGAGAAGCTCAAGTTTTATGTGACTTCTCTAGGCTTTGCGATGGCATAAAAGAAAACGGAATGTATACGAGAAGCGTTGGTGCATCTATGATGCAAGGCAGAGATAAGAGAAGCGGATAAGAAGCTACGTAATTGAAGATTGAAGACATAGTAGAGATTGTTGTAATAAATGTCTTAAATCGAGTCTGTTATTGGGTCTGCTAATGCCATCGATAGTCTGTTCGATGTCACCTTCGATGGTATCGAACAGTTCTCGATCCCATTGATATTTTCCCGATTTTCTTTAGTTGGTCGCTTGACTAACTGGGCAGCTTTTCGATGCTATCGATGAGTGTTTGATGCCATCGAGAATTTCTGAAAAATCATGTTTTGTCTTTGAATAGTTGAGGTGTTAGTTCGATGCCATTGAAGGATTAGTTTCGATGCCATCGATAGATTTTGTGCAGATTTTTGCAGAACTACGAATTTGTGGATTTTGTTTCCTATTTTGATTATGCTTCCTCCAAAGGCAATATATTGGAGTGCAATCGAAATTGGGAGTATATTAAGGGATATTCTAGGGTTTTTAAATCATCCAAGGGTTTTAAAGGGTGTAGCAAGGGTGAGATTCGACGTTGTTTGAATCGGGTAAGCTCTTTACTTTGTAATTTATGCTTTCATAGTGATCATTTGTCGCTTTGTGCCATGATTTTTCGAAAAGAGTTTTCTACGTTAAATCGTTGTGTTCTCTTTGTGTTTGCTTCATGCTATTGGATTGCTATCCTAAATTCATCCTTGTATGCTTTCGCGGTCCCACAACAGGAAATGACTAACGGTACAAGAGCAACAAAAATGGAGGAAGTAGCTTTAAGATGCCACTGGGCAGCATATGCAGCGGCTTGGGGAGATCCTTCAATTAATCAATCTCGAGTACTATTAAATATCCCAAAACCTGATGTGAGATAAAGTATATGCATCTAGTAGATGATTAGTTAATCGCCACCTTTAGAATGAAGTTAGGGAAATCAGTGTGTAGGAGGGGTTATACAGACACAAGCTATGCATCTTGATTTTTTCTGATTCGATGGAATTAACTCATCTAATTAGGTATATCGTGTAGAATAGTTCTTTGCTTATCATAACACCGCTATGGAACAATTACTTATCATCGGCTCCTTCCTTATGGAGGGGGAGGTTCTGCAATGATTTTGCTGGTATGAGAAGTTCTAGACTCATTTGGAGTGGGTGGAGTTTGTCATAGCGCTTAGACCTACGAAGTATGAGGATTATGAGGGATCTCTTATGAAACTACATTAGACAACCACAGTTTGAGATTATCAAAACCAATTTGAAAGGTTTTCTAATTGTATAGACGAGCTCAACGAGGCCTTTCTATTGAGTTATTTCATCTATGAATTAAAGAACAAGATATGCCTTGACATTTAGATGTTCCATCCTACATCGTTGTCTGATGTTATAGGATTGGCTCGCTCCAGGAGAAGAAGTTGGTGGTACGATGCAGGTAGATCCAGTCTGATGTCATAGGATTGGCTTGCTCTAGGAGGAGAGTTACTGCCTCTCATCAAGCACTTGTCGATGTTGAAGTGAAGGAAATGAGAGAGAAGGGACTCTGCTACAATTGTGAAGAAAGTTCCACCTTAACCACATGTTCAAAACAAATTTTAAAATATATTTTTTAATAGAAGGGTTATGGCCAAAAAGGGGGGGATCGATGAAGCTACTTAAGTGATCGAAGATGATCCAACTAACTCAAAAGAGGCCTCACTAGAGATATCACTTCACGCCATCTATAATTTGATTGCTTCTCAGATAGTGCAAGTTGGAGGACTTTTATGACAGCAACCAATTATGGTACTAGTTGACAGCGGAAGCACGCATAATTTCATGGATCTCAAGGTCGTTTGTAACGTCTAGGTACTTGTTTAAAGTGTCACTCCATTTGAGATAATGGTAGCTAATGGAGATCGCCTTGCCAATAAGGGGAGGTGTGTTGGTCTAACCATTCAAATTGAAGGTTTCATTAACACAACAAAATTCTTCTTGCTCAACCTAGGTGGCTATGATGCGATTTTGAGGGCTCAATGGTAATGGACCCCATGAGCAATCGTTTGAAACTTTTTATCAACTCTCTGTGACTTACACGGCTGATAGTCTGTGGGATCCCGGTCTTTTACAACATCGCTCGTGTGCACACGTGTCCCAACTCACACCGTTAATAGACCATACACTACACCCTAGTACACCTACAAAACTCACCAAAGTGATTTGTTTTGGATGACCTCAAGACCTCTATCATGTGGACCGCATCGTCGTTGCTGTCGCAATGGTGAAAACCATGTGTCAATCCAACGCTCCGTTAGTGAGATATGACCCATCAAATGTACAGCCCAAATTATGTATCCAGTAACACAAGCAACCTTTATTATACTAGGCCCATTATACTTAAGCCCATGTGGGCCTAAAGCCCACTTTTAGAACATGAAAATTACTAACAAATAGAACAATTGCTAGCTACATGATAAAATAAGAATCTAGCACATATAAGACAAGCACTATAAGACAAAATTGGATTCTATCCCAAAACTCATTATTATCTCTCTCCCCATGCCTTAGAAACTAATCATGGCTCATGTCTACCTCATCCTATACATGCAGCCAATGCATGTCTTGATTTGTGCAATATCACTCCAAACAACCAATTGCAACACACCACTTCATCTTCTACCATGTATCACCTACAACCCAAACACTTATCCATCCATTAGCCAACGCATGTCTAGATTTTTTTCACCTTGGCCAATACATGCTTAGGACAATCCACCTCATCCATCCACTACCCATACCATACATCACATTCCACCTCACTTTTAGCACCAATGAGATCCCATGAACTTGCCACCTCAACCCCCAATTCCCTATATAAGAGTAGGAGCTCTCTTGCACTTATTCTTTTCCTATACTTAGAAAAATTCTGAGATTTTAAGAGAGAGTGAGAGAGAGTGGGGCCAAGATGTGGCCCACCATTGATCAAGAGGGAGTGGACCACACATCATCATCCAACCATCCATCCATTGAAGTGAGTCTACACCCTCCTTCCATCTTCCTCATCCTCCTCTTTCTTCCCCTTTTTATTTTCTTGATATGTGTGGGCCCCGCTGGTGTAGAATTCTTGTGTGCATGTATTTATATCTATGGTGGTCAACAAAGTAGCCCATGTCAGTATGGTCCACCATGATAAACATCATATCTACATCCTTCATTTGTAATCCTATTTTTGTTTCTGGATAGCAAGTTCTAAAAATCATATAAAATCAACTATACTAAGATCGGAATTGAAACTTGGAAATATTATGAATCACAATATGAACTAACTCTGGACTAAATTTCATAGCCATCCAACGGTCCAATCATCCGTAACATCAAGTTTACTTAGCTACTATCTAGCAGCACATGCAGGATTTCGATTTGCCTAAATGAACCAACTTTTAACTCTTTTAATGAATGTAATAAAAATATATGTTCCGTTGGATTCGTAGAAAATCGAACCAGCTTTCCAAAGGTATATAATAAGCCTCAATCGGAGTTCAGACTGTTGAGATCTTGGCCATATACAAAAGATGTATTCGGGAGCTTATTATTATTATTATTATTTTTAAATTTTTTAAAAATTTTTTCGGGAGCTTATTATGACCATTCTTGTTTGGGCCATATCATGATTCCAACAGTCAGATATATTTGATATTTGCTCTTAACTTACTTGAGATAGTTAATAATCATATGTCTGGTCCTTATCGTCAGATTCTTTCATGATAAATTTAGAAAATTCTGGACCGATAGATACTTCTATAAGGATAAATCTTGAATTTATATGTGTGGTCCAAATGGATCCAAGGCTCTGTATGATTAGAAACCTATAAACGGCCTGAATGACTTGTTTCCAAACCATCTATTGGATCAAATCTTCCAATAGGGAATCTGATCATAGAGATTTCATCAATATATATGTCATGTGTTACTTGATGAATATGTTGGATCTATATTATACATAACAATTATCCTCTCATTGACCCACTTGGGTATACGATCACTTGTGATTTATGCATTTTATTAGTTCATCCAATCTGGGAACCCATGTATATTTTTGTGTCTCTTATCTATGGTTTGCTAGTATGTGGGCCCCACTTGCCATTGGATCTATTTCATTCCCTTTACACTTTCTGTTTACTGAAAATTTTTCAAGTACTTAACTATATTGCATGTAGGCCTCTTTGACAGCTTGAAGTGGACGCCACACTCTATAGTTAAGGGTTCCACTTTGAGGAATGTTTAATCCTTATACAAGTGAGTTGGGATGTTACACCTTTTTGTCAGGAATGATCCCCAAGTATTTGGAAATTGGGCCCTAAGTTGTGACAGATCCCATTTTTGAAAACTATCTGATTATTTGTGTTTTGTACCAACTTTGAGCCTCTGTAGTGCACCACATGTTGATTAGATTTTGGTTTGGTTTAAACCAAACCATTTTTCACATGAGTTCTGCTTCTCACGATGATGATGCTCTTATAGTTCGTCAAGACAGTGGGAGGACATCTCAGCAGGCTCCTGAGTTACGTCAAAGCGCCCCGAAGATACTTCGATATTGAGGGGCAAACATTCTCTTGCATTGCAGTTGATGATGATGAACCTGATTCGTATCAGGATGCATTATTATCTTCTAACTCGGCCGATTGGGTAAAAGCTATGGACGAAGAGATCGCTTCCATGGAGAAGAATAAAGTCTAGGAACTTGTTGATCTGCCTTCCAGTCGCAAAGTGATAAGTAATAAATGGGTACTTAAAATCAAAAGAAAGGCAGATAGTACAGTGGACAAGTATAAAGCATGATTAGTTGCAAAAGGTTTTACACAACAAGAAGGCATTGATTACGAGGAGACCTTTTCACCTGTTACAAAGTTTTCCTCAATCCTAATGATTTTGTCCATTGTCGCAAGTTTAAACTTAGAGTTATATCAGATAGATGTAAAGACTACATTTTTAAATGGTGACTTGGATGAAGAAATATACATGCAATAGCTATGGGTTATGTGGATAAAATGCATCCAAAGAAAGTCTGTAAATTGTTGAAATCTATCTATGGACTGAAGTAATCTTCAAGACAGTGGTACATGAGGTTCCACTTGGCCATTACCACTTTTGGATTCATGATGAGTGAAGAAGATCATTGTGTATACATGAAACGGTTTGGAAGATCTTTTCTGATATTATCTCTATATGTCGATGATATCCTATTAGCTGGTAATGACATGCAATTATTGATATCGACTAAAGATTGGCTATTCTCAAACTTTAAGATGAAAGACCTCGATGAAGCGAACTTTATTCTTGGGGTAAAAATCATCAAGGATCGCCCAAAGAAATTTTTGGGTTTGTCTTAAGCAACCTATATACAAAATATCTTAGAGCGATTCAGGATGGAAAATTCAAAAGCTGTTGAAACCCCTATGGATAAAGCTACCAAGCTATATAGGAAATCATGTCCCCAGACTAAAGCTAAGAAATTGGCAATGTCCTCAGTGCCTTATGCAAGTGCAGTAGGGAGCTTAATGTATGCTATACTTTGCACCAGACTGGATATAAGCTATGCAGTTGGCATAGTCAGCTGCTATCAAAGTAACCCGAGACAGTCTCATTGGCAAGCCGTCAAATGTATATTCCACTATCTCAAAGGAACAAAAGACCTAATGTTGTGTTATGAAGGCACAAGCTTCGAGCTCAAAAGATATTTTGATGCTGCTTGGGGTAATGACGCCAACGAGGGAAAGTCTACTTCAGGATATGTTTTCCTACTCGAAGGAGGAGCTATCTCATGGTCAGTAAGAAACAGACATCCACAGCTCTTTCATCTATGAAGGCCGAATACATTGCATGTTGTGCTGTAGTTCAGAAATGTGTATGGGTTCACAGATTTCTATTGAGTCTAGGTATTGTATCGAGTGTTCGTCAGCCTATATCGCTGAAGATAGACAATATTTCTGCCATTGACTTGGCAAAGGATCCTAAACATCACCAGAAATCTAAGCACATTGAGATCAAGTATCATTACGTCCGTGATCAAGTGAGAGATAAAAAAGTCACCCTCAGCGACATTCCTACCAAGGAGATGATGGCTGATCCCATGACGAAACGTATAGCTAGAGATCTATTTCAGGTTCACGTCAGGCAGATGAGATTAAGGAAAGTTTGACTGATGTACTTGTTTTGTAATACATTTGATCTTTCAAGAATAATTTATTCCATTTATTCAGTATTAAATACTAATATAAACTAGGTAAGTAGATCATCAGCATTTACCTTGAGATCATGTAGGATTTATATTTTTGTCGGCAGGCCGGTCACTCACTTGCTCAGGTAAACCAACCTTGAATGTATAAGAGAGGTAAATTTGAGGTCATGTTTATACATTGAGGTATGAACTTCCCTTTATTGTGAATAATAAAAAATGAGGATATGAGTGAGTCATATCCGCCTACATTCTTTTAAGATTGAAGATGAGACTGCTAACGTTGAATAACATAATTGCACCATTTTTTTATGCGATCAATGTTATGGCCTGAATTTAAAGCCAGGTTATGAGGTTACGAGATGAGTCGTACCTCATGTAGAATGACCTGCGTATTGTAACCTGACATACACCTAGTATTGTCTACTTTACGATGAGAATTGTAGCCACGTGTTGAGACCTTTTACCTACAGATTACTTTGATTCGATCTAATCATTGCAACATGCGAGTAGCCAGTCCCATAGGTAACTATTTATGTCCTTAGTTACCCTCCTCTTGTGCATATGAGGATGAGATTGAGTGTCGCTACTTTACTATGACGAAAGGTACTTGATTGGCCAGACTCAGTTACGCTAGGAAAGCGGCTTGATTAATTGCAAATTACATATCTGCATGGAGAAGATCCCATGACAACTACACCAAGTTTTTAGAATTATAAATACACACTTGAAGACTTATCCGCTGGCAGTATCGAGTTATTTTTAATAGACTTTTTCAAACAATATTTTTTTCTTAAAATATATATATATATATATATATATATATATATATATAAGTATTGCTTTAAATCGATTTTAGTCAAAGTTTGTGAAAAATCAAGTTTTCAGAATAACTCGATAAGTTGGATAAGTGCGTATGTTGGCCGAGTACTCCAGATCGGGAGTTAATTCCATCCAGTGTGGTCATACTGTAACGCCCCGAACTTTTCAATACTCGAGTATTGAAAGTTCTCGAGCGTTACCTGAAATTTTTACTTATATGTGCATGTGTACGATACTAATTCGATAATCCTAGCCTTACATCCTCTCCCTGACACAAACCTAACCATTAGGAATGACCCTCATTCATAGATTAAGCCATCTAACCGTTGATTTCCAGGAAGGATCATCCATCGCATGATTTGACGAAGTACCTTCCCACGAAGGGCACGACGAATAACTCCCTATCCGTAGTGATTTAGATATACATTCATTCATAAGAATTTCTTAGAAATGTGCCCATAACCATGTAGACCCATTGGATTTCCCAAAATTCACAGATCAACAATAATTACGGAAATGCCATTGACCTGTACCCCTGAATTCCAATTCACATAGTTCTCATTTTCCGTTTTATATGAAATTTTATACCAGGCCTACTTATCATAAATTAACCGTACACATCAAGTTTCAGCCCTTAGATCATAGTAGATTTACTACTTGACCTCTACATCCGTTCGTGTACTTATCAGATCAAAATTCTGATCCGTTCATCTTGTTCGTCACCTATGATTAGGCTTAACCCACCATCAGAAGTATGATCTGAGAAACTCACACACGTAAATAAGACACTTTAATCTGACTACACATATGCTCCACCCCTAATTACTTCAGAAACCCACTTTATGTCCATCCACTTACGGAACTGACCGTACATCCACCTATATACAATGTCAGAATGCTAATAATCAAGCTTCCTTATTTTTAATCAATCATCTAACTATCCGTCATGTTTGGATCCGCCAAACGGACCACGCGAACATCATGGTAAACCGATCATCACGAAGATCTCAGGGTCTAGGTCCAAACCACCCGACAACTTATCAATTAGAGGTGTACAAATATTATTTTGAATTTTGGAGTGTGTTAGCCATTAAGGGAGCGTCTTCGTCATCCTTGATAGATCGGGGCCCAAATTTAACCGGTTGAGAGATATCAAGAAGTGAGGGCTGTCGGTAAAACTTCACTTCTTTTGGACAGTGAAATAGGGAGAAACGGACGATAGAAGTTACCAAAAACTAAAATGGCAAATTTGTAAATACAAGTGCATGGCAAACCACGTACTTAAGAAAAATTGAGTTATACGGTGAATATCACCCCATGCATTAGCAGATAGTGTGGCCCACCTGAAGATCAGATCGGACTCAAACTTGGGGTCATGGGCTACCACTACGTGCAGAAGATGGTGGAAGGCTTAGATTCCCTGGAAAACCATCGTAAGTGGACCCCACTAATTCCCAACAACCATGCTGAACGTCCTCCAGTGGCGGTGAAACATTAATAAAAAGGGACTCATCCCATCTTCCCGCCTTCGATGTGGACCATCCGATCGTCCGATCGACCCCAAACTTCAGCCACGACCTAGCACCCTCACACAGAACAAATGAATGGTGTGGATCTGCCAAAGGGCTGCCACAAGTGGGCCCACCAACCATCACAGACTCCAACAAATTTGGGTCGTCTCCCGCAGCAACAGAGAGCCGGACTCCTCGCTATTTCGTCCGCTGGGACGAGTGGTGGCCCACCATCATCATCCATTCGGATGATCCGAGCCATCCATCTCAAAGACCAGACAAAACCGACCGGAGATAAGCCTTCTCACGGAATTCCGAACAGACACGTGTATGGGACGTCGGACGCAAGAAGATGGACTGTGTGCGAAGTGTTGCTGCGTAAGATTTCACGGACGCTTGCGTAAGCGATTTTACGCAGGAAGGATCTAGAAATCCTTCATGCTATAAAAGGATATCTGTCCGACCTGAAAGGGTACAAGCAAGGAGAAGAAGAGGGAAGCGTGAAAAGAGGCAGAGAGATCGCCCGAGTTGCTGACCGTAACAGAGCTCTTCCTGCCGCCGTCCAGCAGAGGAAGAAAGGAAAGAAAAGAAAAGAAAAAAGGGAAAAGAGGAAGGAAAGAAAGAAAGGAAGAAAGGAAAGGAAAGGAAAGGAAGAGAGAAAGAGAAGAAAAGAAGAAGAAAGGAAAGGAGAAAGAGAAGAAAAGAAGAAGAAAGAGGGAGATAGAGTCCCACCGAGTCGAGTCAGGGTGACTCAGTGAGTCAACTCGATAAATGAATAGCACTAAACTCGTTTTAGGCCGTGACTCAGGTAGTGATCGAGGTAAGCAAGCCATTCACATGAATATTATATTAAATTTTAAATTGAATAATAGTAGTTTGAAGATGAAATCCTTAGTTAAAAATCTAATCATGTAATTTGGGTTAATCAATGGTTGAAGTCGAACTTAAAGTGCAGGCATTGGTCCTAAAACATGAGAAGGCACTTTGAAGGAAAAAGGTGAGGGTTTTATCCTTTAAAGCTTACAGTAATTTAAGTTGATTTAATTATTTTGTCTTATATCACATTCCTGTTATTTTATCTGGCCTTTTTATGCCTTTGATGTTATGGATTATCATGCCTTTCATGATTACATGTTTTTCTGGGAATTATCATATCTAATTGGTTTATTTAATATCATTACAACTATTGGCCCTTTTTGGGATTATGACTTGATGTCAAATACAAGAGAATTTCTCTGAATTTATGTGAGGCCATGGGTACAAGCCTTGTCCTGCCTTATCCATTATTGAGTTGGCTCTGCCACTTGTCTTTATATTTGAGTTGGTTATGCCACTCGTCTCTTTATTTGAGTTGGCTCTGCCACTCTTCTTTTTGAGTTGACCATTGTCACTCTCCTCTTGTTATGTTGGCCATTGCCACTTCTGCTGAGTTAACCATTGTCACTCTTCTCTTTATTATATTGGCCTTGTGCCGTCTATCTTTAAAGACATGGGCATGTGTTTTGTTATTCCAGAACCTCCATGATTCAGTTTATATTCTTCATATTTCAGCTATACACTCTATAAGTGCAAGTGATGTGTTATGAGGTATCACAACTAGTGAATCAATTATCTTACCATGGACGTAATGCGTTACGGGTAGCGACCCTCTTGGTCGGCACGTAATTCCGTGGGTTGGTTGGCGTGGTGCACAATCGATGTATGTAAATCGGCATACGTGTTACATCAACTTTTCGGGATTGGATGTCGCAATTAGTCGCTCCATGAACACATCGTGTTACGTAAATCCCCCAACCGCGTGTTGTGTTGCCTTGAGATGCTCGCATAAATCCACGTTAGCGTTGGCCATGCCGGCAAATATCCGTAGTTATGGGATGCGGGTCGAGCCGGGTTTTCTATGAATTATGTTCCACATTGTGACGATCACTATGTATGATGAGCCGCACTCACTTTGCTAGGCATGCATCTCACGTAGGTTGTTTGTCCATGATGATACCCTCGTGTCAGTGGAGCACGGGACGTATCAGACCCTTACTTTATCTGTTATGAATCTCTTGAATTATTGTTAATCTTGAAGGGTAACCTTCACTATGAGTAGGGCATTGACCCTCTCCCAACCGTACAGTTGATGCAGGTGACGTACAAAGTGAAGACTTAGAGAGCTACTTCCCTATAGAAGATTATGCTGAAAGAATCTGAAGATAAATTATTTACTTAGTTTTATACTTCCGCTATGAACTCTGATGTTGTAATAAACCTCCCATTATGAGGCCTTGATTATTCCTTTTTACACTAATGATATATAATCAATACAGTTAATTTCTCTCTTGTGAATGTTACCTTCATGAATGTATCTGGATGTGATTAAATGAAAAAAAAAATATAGGGTGCGATTTTAGAGCATCCAGTTTATTCATTATTAACACCCGGTTTTCTCGGGCACGAGTACAAACTCTGGCTGTGAAAATTTCGGGCTGTTACACATACGGACTAGGATAGGCATTGCAAAGCTTGGGTTAATGAGTAATAGTTAGGTGGTCACTTAATACTTAAGCACCTGTGAAAAGATTACAGTGATCCAGCTGGTCCCACGCCTCTGATTCTTTTGATCGTGATGTTTGGTCTTTGATTGTTATTAGGCAAGTTAAATGGACAAATTTTTTTTGCCTATCCCACAATGTGATTGAGTGGAAGATGTTGGATGTAGGCCAGTGGGGCCCACTGGTGAGCAATCACTAGCGGGTGGGTCTCACATGTTTAGGCTTCTTCCGGCCTTTTTCATTCGGTTGAGATTTCAAATTCAACTTTGAATTTGAAATATGATAGGAGATTGGGATTTGACCGAATGATATGGTTTCATCCTATCTCATCCGATCTCTCCTTTCTTTCCTATAAAAGGGATGCGCTCTCTCATGCATTGGATTATCAGAAATACCGAGGGTATACGGAGAGAGATAGTGTGCACCAGAGTCTGTCCATTTTGACTTGTCCTTGGGATGATCTAATCCATAGATCGTGATCCAGGACCACTTATACCATAGGATCAGAAGTGTGAATAGATCCATTTGCTCCAGTAGTAGATAGGCAGGTCGTTGGAGCGTCAATCTTCTGCTTTGTGAGGGTCCCAAAACTCGTGTAGATCGTCAAATCTTGAGGGCTCACCTTCTACGCTTTCCAACACCACACGCTGGAGGTTTGAGAAGGCCACAACTTGGAACCTCTAACCTACACTAATGAATAGATAAATAATATTTTAATTGGGCCAAATCAAACCCCACATGGTCAGGGAGTGGATCCCAAAATGTGGTTAGGCATGGTTGTGCAGAAAATCAAAGTGCCTATGCTTGGCCCTATACCAAATATTACATGTGCACAACCAGTTGGTCCCAACTTATAATTTTTGAAGTGCATATATAGTACAACCAAGGGCACCTAACGGCACACTGAAATGTGGTCCCTTGTGATCATGAGATATACTTAAAGTTAGGCCAAAACTAATTCTGCACTATATTTCTTGCATAGTTTCTCCAAGTACCCATGTTTGGGCCATCACTGTAAATTATACTCACCCAACCAATGAGGCCTGGCTTATAATTTGTAAAGCTCATACATAGAGCTATCAGGTGGTTATTCTCTTTCACCATATGTAGGCCCCACATGATCATGAATCTGACTCTAAAATGGCCCAGAACTAACATTTGTGTGGCTATCAGGTGGTTATTCTCTTGCACAAATTTGTTTGATGTAAAATTTGTGTGGCCACGTCAGTGGGGTCCACCACCTTCCCAAAGCATTTCATGTAGTATCTAAACTCTGAAAAATAACCCTCAGGTGTTGTTAGGCTCAAAACCTTAAGTGGGTCATCTAGTATGGGCTATCTTGTATGGGCCTTACCTTCCATGTGATGAGGCCTAATGAGATGTATGTGAGGCCCTTGTATGAGGCCTACTGTGATGTATATGAGGCCCATGTGATGAGGCCCAATGTGATGTATGTGAGGCCCTTGTATGAGACCCATTGTATATAAGGCCTATGTGGTGAGGCCCATTACGATGTATATAAGTCCCCTGTGATGAGACCCATTGTAATGTATATGAGGCCTATGGGATGAAGCCCATTGTGATGTATATAAGGCCTATGTGATGAGGCCCATTGTGATGTATATGAGGCCTATGGGATGAGGCCCATTGTGATGTGATGAGGCCCATGTGATGAGACTCATTGTCATGTATGTGAGGCCCATGTGATGAGGCCCATTGTGATATATGAGACTCTTATGCAAGGCCCAATTATGATGTTGATCCCACCATGATGTATATGATAATGTTTATGATGCCCATCCATTTTTCTAGCTAGTTTAAGGGCCATGAGCCCCATTGTGAGATAATCTTTATAGTGGGCCATATTCTAGAAGACAATGGTGGTTAAATGTCTACATTGTAAACTCCCGGGGCCCATTGCTCAGCCCATTGCCCATTATAAGTTAGAATTTATGAAGGGCTGCACTTTAGGAGCAATGATGGTTAAATGTCCACATTGCAAACTCTCTAAAGCCCATTGTTAAGCCCATTTCTATTTTCCCCTTATTAAGCCCTCATTGAGAATAATGCTTCTCACCAAACCCTGTAGTACTACTCAAACCTTGGAACCCATCTTGTGGCCATGATATGTAGGCCCGTTGTGATATGTAAGCCCATTGTGATATGTAGGACCATTGTGATAAATAGGCCCATTGTGATATATAGGACCGTTGTGATATGTAGGCCCATTGTGATTGTATGAGGCCCGTTGTGATTGTATGAGGCCTACTGTGATGGTATGAGGACCATTGTGATTGTATGAGGCCCATTGTGTGAGGCCCGTTGTGATTGTATGAGGCCCATTATGACTGGATGAGACCCATTGCGATGTGTGAGGCCAATCATTGTTATGATTGATAATCATGCATGGCATACACCATGATTCATGCCCATATGCATCATTTGCATGCTTGTTATGAGAAATGATTGACCATAACATATACCATTGGGTTGGTTATTTTCGGGACTCCCTGAGAGACGGAGTTGCCCCACATGAGTGCGCAGTATGCGTAAGACTGATGCATGACTGGATTGTATGACCCATACATCTTGCATTTGTGTGATATGATTTCTATTCGCCCTAGCGACATCAAGGCTGAGGCCTCCACAGGCATATCGTGGATGATAGGATTGGACACGAGAAATGTTTTAGTTCTACATGGGGCATCATATATGTTCCTGGGTAAAAGTCCCTAAACTCTTATGGTACCAAGAGGATGCTCTAATGTCAAAATCGAGTGGATGTATGAGCGCACGAGTTCCCAATACCATTAGGCTGCGTCTCCCACTGTATCGTGGTCAGTTGGAAGGGGGTGTGGCCTTACCCGCCCAATGGTAAGAGGTAATACTAGGCTGAGTCTGACCAGCTCGTAAATGGGTCTGCTATCAACGTGCTGGATAGGTATTGATAGACTATTGGTAAGGAGGATAGTGAGGTCTCTTACGCTCACTTGGACTGCGTACCTGGGGGAGGAGTAGTGCCATTTGGAGCATACTAGACTCCAGTGATTGTTCAGAGATGAACTATACTGATTTGTGGATTCAGATGAGGACTGGCATGACTTATGATTGCACATTGCATATGACATTGGCCACGTAGGCCTTACATCGCATAGCCTTGGTATGGCTGACAGCATTGTACTAAACCCCGGTGATGATCTTAGAGATGTACGGTACTGATATGTGGACTTACTGAGCAGGAGTTGCGTACTCAGCATTTGACTCATTCATTCACTATCCACTCGAGCTAGTGGTGCACAACCAAATCATTATATGTACCTTCGCAATGACTAAGATTTCGGTTGAGGCGCGTGACCAACCTGAGATCAGGAGTTTACCACATTAAGTCTAGCTATCCAAATTTAGATATGAGACTGATTTGGATAGAAGTCCCTTATAATGAACCCCACAGCTTGCGATACTACGTACTATCATCCCGACTACACACTCCAGCCTTGCTATTTCTCTTGCATTGCATACTACATTACATCCTCTGCATATGACATATTATGACGCCCCGTCACTGTGGTCACATGTGGGTGGGTACATGTAGGCGGACGCTGATGTGGGTGGGGCCTAGCGGGCTTAGGCGAGATACCAGTGGTTGGCAGGCTACTGTGCACACAGTGTAGGTAGGACATTATCCCATATATTCTTAGATTTGTCAGGATTTGCATATTGCATTGCATCCTCAGCATATAACATTTGGTTTATTATGTCCTTGTACTTGAACGATTACACGTCAGCCTTGCCATTGCCTTTCCATCGTATACCTTATAGTAGAAAATGAAATTTGATTATCTTGTTTATGATGATTGGCTATTTTAATGATTTATGGTTGATTGTTGAGTGACATGCCTATTATTGATATCATGTTCATGATAACCTATATAGTTATACGACATGCTTGATTGATAACCTACTCACCTATGATAACATGATTGGTTGATAACATGCCTATAGTTATTTTGGATGTCTTTACGAGAGCGCCCTGATAAGACGTGTTTTACTCCTGGCAATCAGTAGACTCACGAGTTGTGGTTTGCTCATACGTATGACTTACACTTTTCATGATGCATACAAGAATTGTTGGAGTTTGCTATTGTTTCCTTCATTACTGTTGAGCTGGTGCACCATATCATGTGTGACATATCGAATAAATTCGTCTCTTCGATATGCGTTGATACCATGTACAAAATGTGTAACTGCCTAAACAAATTAATCGTTCAAAAAAAATCACACTAAAAAATCCTTCTTGTAGGATCTCAGGATCAGAATCTGGCATATGGGTGTCGGGAGCCAAGAATGGGATACTATGGAAGCTGTCAGCACCGAATTCGGCGATCAAAAATTTCATGAGCCCGGTTTCCAAGTTTAGGGGGTGACATACTCAACCACATAAGTTTAAGGGGTTGCAACCCTCGCACATGGAAGCCACCAGTAAAGGAATGTTCAAGAAGAAGGTTCTCAAAGGGGAAAGGCCAAGTTCCTTTACCGGTGAAAAGTGTGATATAATGCCTTAAAAATCGCCACCCAAGTACATAAACTCGGTCCCAAGTTCCCAGGTGTTAACTTAGTAAAATGTACATGTGTCCTCATTTAGATTTATATTCATTCCACATACAAATAATCAGAGTAGCGCAATTCGACTTAGCAGATTCAAAGCGATGTAAAGATAACAAAAATCTATAAATATTGAGCTATGAGTTAAAAATATAATTCCAATACTGGTGATTGCCCAAAATGGGAATTATACAAGTCACAATGAACATACAACAAAGTTTACACATAAAGCATGTCCGATCGAGGTCTTTAACATATACATGCACAAAACTAAAATAGAAGCAAAGTCTTCTAGTTTTGCCTGACGCTCCTAAGGCATCACAGGGAAAGTGCAAGCCGATAGAAGCCTACCCACTGGAGGCCTCGATAGAACCTGCATCAACAACAATGTCTGGTTAGTATTTTAAAATACCGTCTTAAGTGGGAGTGAGTAGCTAACTCAGTGATTCCATTAGTTCTAAGTTACACATGTTATCGACTCAATCAACACAGTTAATGATAAGCAACCAATCAATCATTTCCTAAATACTCTTGTTAAATGCATAATTGAAATTATGAAATGATGTATGCCCCTTACAATCCAAGACTCTCTCTCAAGTGATCTCAACGTCTATTTCGCAAATGCCAACACTCCCTCATAAGCGACTCCAACGTCAAATCTCAATCTATCCTGGGATATGCATGATTAGCTAATTGATTATTAATTCCAATTTATACAGCCGATTGACGAAGCTAGGATACTAACGTTATATCACGAGTCCTTATCCAGATCACGTGGTTGTGGCACATAGCGGCTCCTCACCAGTGTCCATTGATTCAAATGTAGGTATCACCCATTTATCTTATAAATCAATGATTCCAAAGGTACGACATGATACCCAAATGTATGCGGATTAACTTGGTATGAGTCATCACACAAACACCAAGTATGATCACTCAATTCTGAGGTGCGGGCTTGTCACATAAAACCAAATCACCACAACGAAAAGGGCTCGTCACTCAATTTCATTCACCACAGGTCATTTGAACGATACTCTGGCACGGAACCATCGGTTGAGCAATTTGATGGGGGTTGTTCGAATAATGATCTATCACCTTCATTAATGTTCACTAGTCACTATGGGAAGGCTCATCACCCCAGTATAGGCCGACAGCTCAGATACGGTGTCCCATACTACCATGCCCGCTCATGAGTCTTAGTGGGCTCACATTGTACTAACGGTTATGAATGGATTCATCTATTGGGAACGAGATATCCTAGATTCTATTTGGTTGTGTCACACATTTTGAACATACATAATTAGTCGACTAGTGGACTAATTTTATTGACCTGGGAGAACACCGACACAACCGGCATTGGGTGCAAGCATCCCATGTAGTTCAACTACTGTCGATCGTCCGTGTTCATCCTTGGTCAATCGAATAAGTCTAGGGTGGCTGCCCCAACTTGGCCCACCCATTTAGTTTAGGCGGTTAGCCAACTGACCTAACATCGTAACAATATTAAGAATCGTTATGGAATAAATATTATATCACGAAATTATATCATATGTTCTACTACACAACCACCTAAGCATTTTATCAAACATGTGAGCATCCATAGGGTACTACATTCACTAAAGCATTAAATCAAACATATGGACATGTATAAAGTAATACAACCACTTAAGCATTAAATCAAGCATGTGAGCATCGACAAAGCAACACATTACACCACTTAGACATTTTATCAAGTATGTAAGCATTTATATCCAACTAATAACATATTACAATCAAACTCGAAATATGGACATGCTAGATATTTTCAAACCATTCACCACAAGACATCATTAACTGAGACCCTCAAGGGTCGATAAATGGAAACTTAGGCATAATAGTCTGCACCTTTGCAATGATTTGCCCGACTCAAAGTACTCATAGGATTAGTAATTTAGGGGAAATGACTCCTATACTAATTTAAAAGCAATTAGGTAAGATTCATGTAATTTAATCCAGAAAAACCTACACTAGAAAGTGGGATTCATTTCTTACCGCTCGATCGCAGGTGGGATGGATTCAGCGAAGGAGAATGGTCAAGGTTAAGGCTTGATTGAAGAGAATTCATCAAGAACGCTCCAAGATCTCCCTCCTCTTTCTCTTCTCTTTCTCTCTAGGATAAATTCGTACGAGGAGAGAGGGTGTGAAATGAAATGATATTTATAATGCCAGATGTTAGACAAATGGCCCCAATGACCTTTTATTCATTATATTAATCCTGGAGGGGGTTGTTTTCAACCAATAGAACCCTCTAGGAGGTATATGGGTCAATCTAAGCCATTTGATAAGTGTCCTAATAGGATATCTATATTTGGACACAACCATCTGACTATTGGATGTGTCGATTAACCGGGAAGGACCTAACTTAGATCGATAGTCACTAATGATCAATCGGGGCCGTGGTTATATGGATATGTGTGAAGAAATGTCTTTAGTCGACACCCCAACTTCAGTCGTGAATTGATGGTTTGAAAGTTACAACTTTGTGAAAGAATAAATGGACTAGTTTCACTTAAGTTCCAGATTTTCATATAGGGTATTCGCACAACTCAAGCACTCACCTTATGAGTTTAAGTTGAATGATTCAAGACATAATCTCGGCTCAATGTCTGTGATGGATGTCAATCCCACTAAGACGAATGTATTTATATAGCTTCAGGTTTAGTGGCCCACTAACGAACAGTCTAGAACTTGTTTGGATAATCATGGTATTTTCATAATGAATTGGGTATCGAGATTTCTTGTGCACAATTATTAGGGTTTGGATCAGCTAAGTTCATAGTGTAGCTTATTCTCAACTAACGAAAATAATGATTTAAACATAATCAGCCTAAACCGTTGGTTCTTAGGTTAAAATGATACCGGGTCAATTTAGTTTATTAATTAAGATTTGACCCTTAGTTATCTCAGTTTTGGGTAGATTTTTATTTAATTACGGTTGTCTCGATTAGTCAGTGATAGGTCGGCTAGATTTGGGCCCAATGTGAACAAATCAGGTGGCTAAATTCGGTGTTTAAGTGATCGGCCGGATTCATTGGCTTCTTACGATTGATTAATCAGATTTGTGTAGTTTTTTTATTGGTACCACCTGCCTATAGGCTAACATCGAGTGTTAATGGTCAGTAAGTGGCAATATAAGTTAATTATAATGAAAATTTTCAAGGATATTTGGAAATCTAAAATAGCGAAAATCTGAGACATTACATGTGATGGGTAAGCTTCTCTGACCCTCTACTCTATAAGTACATGTCATGGTCCCCTCACCCATATAGACGAAAACCCTAGTCCCCATTAAGAGATTTTTAGAAGGGTTTAAGGTGCAAAGGATCAAGATTCCCTCTCGACAACATTGCGGCATCGGGAATGTCTCTAGCAAGGTACGCGTTTAATATTACAATTAGGAATCTCCATTATTGATGTATAGACTATCTGTTTATTTCTCTATTTAGTTTATAGTTGGTATTAGAGCAACTATGCATTGATTTGGTATATTTGCAATGAGTAAGGGTTTTCTCCTCTATACCTTTCTTGATTAGATTTATGGACGGAATAGCCGTTTGAGGACCAGATTTTTTGCTACGCATGCTAACCATGTACATTGCCTTGTGGCTATAAATAACAAGTTGTTGCCACAATTAAAGATAATCGATAGAAAGAGGGTTGTATTGTCGGAATTCGATGAGCACCATGCTTGTCAGAGTGTGGAATGGGAAAGAGTTTTCCAAACCCTAGTCACAAGTCTGTGTAGTTTGGCAATCCCAAACCATATCCGTTTCAGATCCATATCCTTGGCACCCATATTTGCCAAACCTCAGCCCTGGTTTGTGTGCCAATAGCTACAGAGGAAGGGTCACCGATCATCAGCTTCTGCCAACAGCGACAACAATTGCAATTAAGTTTCAACAGTCATGGATTCTAGCGTGCCTCCCATTTAGCTTAATTTAAAAAACCCATCATTTTCTGGTAGCCATGGTTGTCCCCTCTTCAATAGTAGTAGCTACGATTCACAATTAACGAAGTGTAACCATGTTTTCTAGCTGCATAGAATAACAACAATCTCTTCTTTACCTCACCTCCTCTTTTGCCTTCAGTCTTCTTTCTCGACAATGGCAAACCACCTCTGTCTCCCTTCCTCTGCATGTATTCCTCTTCCAACGTATTTCCAGGTGGCCATTAATGGATGCAACCACCTATTCTGATATGCAATCGCCAGTTTCCTGCTGGTGGAGATTTCAGTGAAGGGCCTCTAGTGGCAGGGATGGTTTCTATTTTAGTAAGCAAGCAATTGTGGTGGAGGATAAGGGAGGCAATGTCAGTGGCCTTCGATTCTGGCATGGGTCACCGATTTTCTAAACCAGCAGGGGATGGTGGGTTCTATGGCGGCTAGGGTTCCTGGCGTGAAAGCGGTTTCTATTTTTGGAGGTGTTGAGATATCGGTTGGGTTATGGGACTGTTTTGTTGTTTTAAACGGGTCAAGATTTTGGATCAATTCCAGCTGTTTGGGCCCAACTCGGGCTATCTTAGGCTGAGATTTAGGCCCGTTTTAATTAATTTAGGGATCAATCCTTGAGCTTATTGTATAAATGTGGGCCTATTGCTAGTGTCTATAATTCAAGAATTGGGCTCATTTCCAATTGATTGGGTGCCTCTTTCAACATATGTCAAGACCATTGTTGGGTCAGTTTGCTGACTATTATGAGCTGAGCTTCTTTAAATGTTTGATATGGGCTGAGTTTTGGGCTTGGCTATGACACTCTTCATATACGAGTTGGACTTGTTTGTGTTGAAGTAAGGTCTAATTTAGGGAATTTTACAATTTCCATGCGTCGAGTTTTAGACCCATGACTTACTGAATCTAACCTAATTTCAAGCGCTTATTTAATTTTCCTTCCAAGCCCATCCTTAAACCCAATGTTATCTTTCTTTGGACCTTTTGTAGCCCGTTTTAGAGTCTTAGGTCCATTGTCCAAGATGGTGATCTTGACCATTTAAATACATTATAGCTAGGCCATCTTTTGGCTTCAAATAAAGCCTATATATAGATGATTGGTGGGTTTTAATTGGTAATGGTCCCAGTAATTCAGTATTTGTGATTTTCTGATCTAACCTGAGTTAGGGTCATTACCCATGCTTAATGATTGATATTCAGTAATTGACCATTAAATGAAAATCCAACTGTCATTTGGTGAAAGATGCTTTACCTATGAGTAGTCAACATCAGCTGAATTTTAGATCGACTCAAACCTCTTATGGATTGGTCCGTTGTGGGCAAGACCATGTGGCGATCCTTGAGTCTAAAAGCAGAGATTGGAACTAGGCAGGACCACAATTATTCTGAGTAGCATGGCCATCCCACTAGCAGTGGAAATTGAAATCCATATGGATGGCTATGTGAAGCGTCAAATACAACCCACTAATGAGGAAATGGAAAACCCAATTCAGAATAATGAATCCTTAAGAAGATCACATAGAGAGAATGTCTACTATTCTAGATTATTACATTGTTTATATGCATGTGCATGAGTTTGACATTGGGATGAAAAAGGATCATATGTCCTTTTCACAAGTCTAACAAATTATTTGAATATTATTCTCATTGGTTCGATGTCATAAGGGATAAATTGAAACCCATGAAAGACAACAAAGTCCGGAACCTTGTTGAATTGCCTCAAGATATTAGGGCGATTGGTTATAAGTGAATATTTAAAACTAAATGGGACTCTAAGGCAATATCAAAAGGTATAATGCCAGACTAGTTGTTAAGGGTTTCAGTCAGCATGAAGGCGTTGATTTTAAGAAGACTTTCTCACCCGTATTCAAGAAAGACTCATTTAGGATCATTATGACTCTTGTGGCTCATTCGTATTTGGAGCTACATTAAATGGATGTTAAAATTACGTTTCTCAATGGAGCTCTAAGGGAGAACATATATATGTTGAAGTCAGAAGGTCTTAAAGCCAAAGGCTCAGAACATTTGGTCTGCAAGCTTATGAAGTCTATTTATGGGTTGAAACAGGCATTCAGATAGTGGTGCGTAAAGTTTCATAAAGTTGTTTTATTATATGGTTTGATTGAAAATATTGTGGATAAGTGTATATATGTGAAAGTAAGTGGGAGTAGGTTTATATGTTGATGACATTTTGTTGGCCGGTAGTGAAAGATCTTGGTGATGCCTCATTTGTATCGGCATTTAGATTTTCCAGGATAAAACACATGGACTACTTGGCTTATCGCAAGGGGTCTATATTGATAGGATTCTCAAAAGGTTTGACATGAAAGGTTGTACTCCTAACTAAGCACCTATTGTAAAAGGTGATAAGTTTGGTCAATTTCAATGTCTTAAGAATGACATAGAAAAGGATAGGATGAAAGGTATTATGTATGCTTCAGTAATAGGGAGCATTATGTATGATCAGGTCTGTACGTGTTCAGATATTGCTTTTGCAGTTGGAATGTTGGGCATGTACCTTAATAATTCAAATATAAACCATTGGATAGTTGTTAATTAAGAAAGTGTTGTGCTACCTATAAAAGACAAATGACTTCACACTCACATATAAAAGTACTGTTTAGAGCCGCTTGGATATATAGATGCAATTTTTGTTAGTTGCCTTCAGTAAGAAGTTCATCTTAAGTTATGTTTTCATAATGGAATTGTACCATGAAAAGCATGATGAAGTATGTCTTCATCTACGATGAAAGCAAAATATGTAGCTTTTCTTTAAGCGATATGGCTGCAAGTTTTATTCAGTATATAATTGTTTAGTGTCTCTAAGCTCATCCGTGTGAAGTAGATGATGGTGGATCTATTTGCTAAAAGTGCATGGTTATGTCACCCTATTTATAAGATGTCTTGTATGGGAATTATTAACCCAAATAAGTACTAGAGGTGTACACGAGTCGATTCGAGTCGAATATGTGATGTGAGCACAACTCGACATATTAAATTTCATCCTGAAGATCCACTAGAATCGACCTAATCGGCAATTTAGCCCACTTGATACTGGACATGCTTGAGCCTGGTCCCCATGGTTAAAATGAGGTGGAAAAACGGATGGCCAGTGCGGATTTCTCCAACTCAGTGGGCTCATGGTTCAGTGCAGACTCGGGCCAATTTGAACCGAGTTTGAACCAAGATCGAGCCAAGTTCGCCTGTGCAACACTTTCACAAACATATGGATTGCACCTTCAAATTCTCACTATATGTAAAATAGCAGCAACGATTTTGACAGGTATTTCATCAAACACCTTATAGGCAACATCAAAATCAAGAAAAAAATGGTATTTGTTTGATGAAACATACCTTCCTTGCCACCAACCGGCACTTCGTTGAGTCATTTCATCAAACACTTGGTGAGCAACATCAATATCAAAGTAACCGAGTCACTGAACAGGTTTGATCCGAGTTCGATTCGAGTCGGGTTCAATTCGAGTTGGGTTTAATCCGAGTCGAGTCGAGCTCGGGCAAGCTCGAACTCAGTTCAAAATTTTTTCGAGCTCAAAAAATCAACACGATTTGACTCGACATTAGTTTTGAACCGAGTCGAATTGAGCTTTTTCAAGTCAAGTCGAGCGAGCTAACCGAGCTAACTTGGTTCGTGTATAGCCCTAATAAGTACTCGATTAGCAAGAGCTTTAGTTTCATCCAATTCAAGTACATACATTGAAGATCTCTTTTATTTTAATGATTTTGTTATTCAGTTTATATCATTCTTCTCCTTCAGTGTGCACATTCAATTTTAAGGAAATAGGACTTTGGTTTGTGTTTTGGAGACACGTACGATAGGGCCACTTGGAAATAGACACATATGATCACATTGGATGTGTAATCTTTATACCACACCCCATATCCTTGATCCATGTCGTTAACGTTATTGGTATTCATAACTGTGATTCGTTGCACTTTAAATATTAAATGTTATATATTGACTACTACAATTCAATATCAATGGTCTTCATGGATTGGATGTAACAAGCATTACTCATAATTAGCCAATGGTAATGTTTTGAAAATTAATAGAGTGCCCATTAAGAACTTTTAAAACAAATATGTTTTACAAAATATTTTTCAAAAAATAAAGTAAAATGTTTTGTATTCTTTTAAAGATTAGTGTAACCTAAGTAGGAGAATGTAAGACTTCTTTTAAGTGGGCCACACCTGATCATCGATTTTGATATGACCATTGGATTATTCAGATTGAGCAATTTAGTAGACCCCACTACAGTTGTGATCATTGCATATAAGTTTTGGGTGGGACTATTGAACCATAGTCTCTATATATGGTTATTAAGTCGGATATGGAAAACTATGGTGTGGAGATTACAGAGGAGAGAAGTGTGTGGGTAACCTTCTCCGTCCCTCTACTCTATAAATACATGCCTTGGTCCCCTCATCCACAAAAATAGAAAACTCTAACCCCATTGAGAAGTTTTCAGAATGGTGTAAGGTGCAGAAGATCATCTCGTCATTAGTCTTCCCAACAAGGTCCGCGTTTAAGATTACAGGTAGGAATCTCCATTATTGATGCATAGACAATCCATTTATTTTGCTATTCAGTTTACAACTATAGCTATACAACATCACGCTACCTCTATCAGCCATGATCAAGGATGAAGCACTGTAAAATTTACATGGCACGCATCACTTTTGTAAGTTGATGCACATAAACAAGATTCATGTGCATGCATGGAGGGAGCATGTAGGATGTTAGACATTTAAAAGTGAATTATTAATAGAAAAGAAGAATGACCAACATGGGAAATGGGTAGCCCAGTACCATTACTAATGTCACATTGTTTGCCTCCATGTAATCTGAGTTGAGGGTGAGAATTTTTAAATCGACAGTAACATGATGTGGCATTGATATTGGGGTTAATGGTCATAATGAAACAAATCTTGATTTACTGTCGATTTAGAGGGTAAAGGTTTTCAAATCGGCGATAACATGATGTGATTTTCACCATATATTATGAGTGATATCTTGTTTTTTTTTTTTTTTTTCTATGTATTATTATGGGTTTGGAGTCGATGCTGATATTAGGATATATAAAGTCAAAAAAAGAACAATGAAGAATTGGAAGTTGGTGTAGAAGCGACTATTTTACTAGAGTTGGGGGTTGGCCGAATTGGAGGTATGTTGTTCAAGGCGAGGCGGCATCGATTGAGTCAGGAAGATGCCAGTTTTGGATGAATGTAGGAAGTGCTGACTGAGTCATATAAATGTTGATTGAGTCAGATAGGTCGAGATGGGTGGGATTGTGGTTGAGTGTTGAGTGAGGATGGCAGGATTTGGGGTGGGGTTTGTTTTAGTTAAATGCAAATGGATTTTTGGGTGGGGTAATAGAGGATGATTGGTTGGGATTGACTGGGTATCAGTGTGATCGACAGCAATGGATAGTCTAGTAAGGATACAGAAATGGATAGCCTAGTAAGAATTTGGGGATTCAAAATTTCTCAAATTAATTAGTTTCATAAGCAGATTGCTCACTCTAGTACTATAAAATTAAAAAAAGAAGGAAAAAATAAAATTAAAAAAAAAAAAAAAAAAAACTTACAAATTTTTCCTCAACCAACACAATGATGACGTTTGCATTGCTCGTTAAATAGACAAGGATGCATGGGATGTATATGGGGAAGTTTAGACAGAAGGTTTGAATTTAAACAAGAGGTTATGTTGTGGTAATCAGGTTGCATAATAGAAGATGATAAATCTTCTTCAAATTCTCGTCCTCCTTTCCCTTAGGCCCCCCTCTTTATATATACACACACAGAACCCATCATATGTGATGAATCTCGCCAAATCTGAACCGTTCATGTGAAGCAGCACCTAGTGAAACCTCCTAGTCATACCGTCCATAGCAAAGAAAAATTCAAAACTGTTTGCATAAAGTTTGGATCAAAGTAAAATTTTGGCCCTGCTTTTTCATCCATTCATGTAAAAAATGTACGTTTACAAACTGCTTGTAGGGGACGTTTTCTATATATATATATATATATATATATATATATATATATATATATATATATATATATATATATATATATATTATATATATATACACACACACACACCTAGTCTTTTCAAAATAAAAGAGTTGCATGGCCCTGCGTTTCATCCATTATGTTTAAAATGTATTTAATATTCTAGCTATGTATGACGTTTGATACACATGCACTTAGAAATGGCACACATGGCTTATATCAACTCAAATTAAACCAGTAAAATTATGGATCCCACTCTCCTCCAGTAACATTAACCATTGATTTTGTGGACACTTGTTTTTTTTTTTTTTTTTTAATCATAAGGCCATTTTTCATTTATAATCGTCCAATAAATGTTCAGCTATCTACTATTTTGATAACCAAATAAGAGTAATTTTTTGGTCGGTGATACATCTAAACTGGTACCCATAATTTGGACAGTGTATTTTGAATTATTTGTATGCCAAGTAAGCAACTCCTTGGTAATTTCTATGTGCTTGCATATCATACATGACACTCTGCTAGAGTATTAAAGTATGTCTATTAAAAAATGGAGGGTGTATGATTTTGTGGCAGCGAATAAAAGCATTGAAAAATTATACATGTATCACATTTAAACTCAAATTAAACCAATTAAATTGTGGAACCCAGTGTTGCTAAGTCATGGTCCTAAAATCAAATAGTTTGAATGATCCTAACCTTTGATTGATGGACACTTGTTTGTTGAAACACGACAATTGGATAGTTTTCATTATTTAGTATCTAATAAATGTCTACTAATCTCATCATCAGATGAGAAAATAAAACTTAATTTTGGAGTTATGAGACATAATTTGGACAATTTAATTTCAATTACTTACACACCACATGCAATTTTTAAGTGCATGTCCACTATCCATCACACTCTTTCGAGAATATAGAAGATTTTCTCATGTGGAAGCTACACTTCCATGTCAGTTTAGCAACATATAAAAAATGGTGGTGGCTCTTCAACAGTACACATGGCATAATTGTACAACAATCTAGGCCCTCTTAAGTCACTTAACCAACTATTAAAGGAGCATAACCCAAAATACACCACAAAGATAATACTAACAATGTGATTTATACATTCAAATTAATTAGGCTACTCACTATTTTACTTTTAACCATACATTTAATAACCATTAATTAATTGTTTAGGACTTGGACTACTTGATTAGTATGAATTTATTGATATGCTCAATCCATAGTAGGTTTAACAATGTGGATGGTCTAGATAGATATCGCTTCCGCATCCGAGGAGAATAGGAATTGGATGGCTTAACCTTTTGATTACTTATTTGTTGAATTAGGAGTATTGGATATTTTTCATTCTTAGTCTTCCAATAAATCTCCATTAATCTAATAGTCAAATAATTAAATAAGCATAATTTTTGGTTTATCATACATTTAAATTGGGACCTATAATTTGAATGAATTAATATGAATTAGTTGTAGGATATTTGAATGATATGAAATCATTTTGGATATAATTACATCACTTCTCTAAATAATATATAACTTAGATTCTATACCGCGAAAACTTATTTTGAATGCTTGCTTTTTATATATAAAAAATTCAGTTCTAACTATGTAATTATTTCTTTTTTAACATCTCTTGAAGTTTTATTAAAAAAATTCATCATTTTTTCAATGCGATATGCACTATGCAATACATACGTCATTTTGCGGTACTAAAATATTTTCATATCCAAAGGGTGTGGTGCATGCATTGAAACTAGTATCACAAGCATTGGTCATAATTTCTTTGTCCATGCGCTGCATGTATGGCTCAACCAAAGCCAAAGCCAATTTTGGGCGAGGACTTTCAACCCAAGCCCAAACGTAACCTCAACCTAACCCAACCTAATGTTTGGGTTGGGCACAGGTTCACATTGGTCCAACCCTATATGGTATAATTGTACTAGTAGGTCCATTTCGGGATCTAATAATTGATGCCATAGGCTCCACAGTACCATATTTCCTAGGCATGTCAATATTAATTTTCAATTGTACGTGACTTGAAAATGTAATAACTGGTGGGGACAGACACTTTTTGTTATCTAAAGGCGAAGACTCTGAAGTGGGCGAACACTCGGCCCAGCGGGCGAACATGCCGGGCTCCGGCTCCGCGCACCTGCTGACACCTTTCGAAGCACTCTTTATGAAACCGCAGTCGTTAAGCGTCACGAGTCTACTCGCTCATTTCAGTGCTCACGTTGAGAAAAGAGATGAGCCCATATCAAGGCAATGAAAGAGATTAGATGATTAGGATCTTCTGACTTCGGATTTTATTTTAACACATGGTCCATCTGCTGTGGTTTAGTTACTTAACTGGGGTCCATTATAGGTTGAAAATTGAGGATGTGCGTGTCCTCAAATGAGCATTTTAAAATAAATGTAATTTCAGTCTAGTTTTTGAAGCCACTTTCATTTTGCAGTTTGTGTTTGACAATGTTTAACTTAGGTTTGATCTTATATATTGGAAATCATTAAGAAAAAGTTGAGGCTTATAAGGGCTTTTCCCATGCCTATAGTAGTGAGAGAATGCATTTCTATTTTCAAACTTGTATTTGCCCACAGGCCTGCTTAGTGATAAATCCCATTGCATTAATTTCTTCTCTTAGAAATTTTCAAGGAAATTTTTAAATTTCATGGATTTTCTTAAGATATTATTAAAAAAAATCTTGCCGAAAATTAAAATATTTATTCTAAATCATTAAATAAAATTAAAAATATATTTTGTATAATAAAGATCCGGATTTACATGCCAAAATTTGAACTAGTGGCTCTTTGATGTTCTTGGATTTTTTTTTCATGCATTAAATTAACCGTACCACATGTAATTTTAATCATTGGATCCCTGTGATCAGCCCATGAATCTCTGATTCAGGGCCCACTTGATCTCTGGATAAGCTTCAAACTTGGGCTCGACCCCTTAAATTCGGTAGAAGATCGGATGGATGGCGCGGATTGCATCTGAAACACTGCAGTGGACCCCATTAGCAGAGCATTGCATAAGTGCACTCTCGTTACCGGATCAATTGAGTGGTCAAAAGGGAAGTTGACTTTCCTTTTTAAAAGAGGATTTTTCAAACTTGCATCAGAGACTTAGTTAATATTGAACCATCCATGTGAAAAACTATGGCAAGGTGTCAAAACTTCAAGAATAACGGCGAGAACGATCTTTAAAATAAATTGGACGGTCACAAAATATTTCTTGGAATGTTTTTCCTCCTATTTATAATGCAAATTATTATGCAATGGATTCCGGTGAATGCGGCACACGTCCATTACCGAAAAACATAGGATTTCCAATGTTGGAAGGATATTTGCATGGCGACTGACGATCGAATGAAGAGCCACACGGGATTAACAACAGGAAAACGGAAGCCAAACAGTTAAGGCCAATCCAAGCCATCCAAACCACCGCACATGGGGCAATCGACCATCACCAGGCTGAATGGGTGGATCCTTCTCAAAAAAAGATGTAACTTAGTGTTCTCCAACTCAAACGAAGTGCATATAAAAAAAAGAAAGAGAGAATGTGGAGGGTATTTCTTGAGAAATTAAAGAGGGAGAGAGAAAGGGAGTATTTATATTTTCTTTTTTGTTTCGATTTATTTTTTTATTTGATATCTTGTATTTAAGAGGAAAATTGGTGCAAATGGGAGGATTTAACTTGTGCCTTTTATTTAGATGAATGGATTTTTATTTAATTTTATTAGGGAATATTTTTAGTCTTTAATGGTAATTTTAAGAAATTACAATAAATGGCTTTGAGCATATTCTTTTCCTCTTTATATTTATGAAGCCCGCTTGTTCACCATCGTCTCCTAGGCATGGTCGGATACAGATGTACCCTTCTTAACCTCTAAATTTATTAGATAATTCACGGGCATGATAGAATTATTCATATACCTCTCATCTCTTGAAAACTATATTTGATTAATTTGTGATTTTTAATTATTCCTTAAGTTTTAAAAATTTCATAGAGTTCTAGTTACTAGTTTGTTTTAATACTGTGTTTTTGTTTATAACCGAGATTATTAAATCACAACCCCCGCACTTGGGAGTGAACATAAATCATTAAATAAAATTAAAAATATATTTTGTATAATAAAGTCCTTGAAAATTTCACTACTCTTTGATTTTTTATTTTTTTTTTGTTTTATAAAACACCCCACACAAGCACTCATACAAGAACTACAGTGTTGAAACGCACAGTGTTTACCACTGAGGCATGAGCCTTGCATCAAGGCTTAGTTAATATTGCAATATTATTGTGATAAAAATGCAATATTTTAGAATATTTTAAAAATAAATATCACAATAATATCATTGAATGTATTTATTATGATATTATTGCAAGATTTTGAAAATGTTGGTGATATTTGTCCTACTAGGCTTGAGAAGTGAGTGGACCAAAAAAAGATGTAGTGACAAATCTCGTTCTTGACAATTTTTAAAATTATATATTTTTCTTGTAATATTATTAGGAAAATCTTGCAAAATATACTATTTAATATTTTTTTATAAATTATTAAATAATTTTAAAATTATAAAATATATAGGTAAAAATGAATTATTTTCCTTCTTTAATAAATTTGATTAGATAATTTCATGATAGTATCGAATATTGTGAGATTTTAAAAATCTTAAGAGATATTCGTCACAGGTCACACAATACTAGCACTCGGCTCTGGCTAGAAAATGTCACCCATTTATGTAAATGGACAAGAGGTGGATTCAATCCTGGCCGTTCGTTTAGAGGGAAACTATGTTCTGCACTAAGGGCTTGTTTGGCCGGGCATATTGGATGGGATTGGAAGATAGATCTCGGGATTGGCCAGGCATGCCAAACAGACACGGGATCTTGATCCCGGGATATAGCAATCCCATGGATCTTAAGACAATCCACTGACATCACCATCATTACCTTTAAATCCCATCCAATTCACCCTAATCCCTTCAAAATTGCCTGGGACGTGATTGGTTCGAGGGATTGAAAAGGATTGGAAGGTTTAATCCCAGGATTGGCCGGGCGTGCCAAACACACCGGATATAGCAATCCCATAGATCTTGCACCAATCCACTGACGCAGCTATCATTACCTTGAAATCCGTGCAATCCACTTAATACCATCAATCCCATCCAATCTGCCCAGCCAAATAGGCCCTAAGGGCGTGTTTAGATGGGCGGCATGCGATGGAGTAGCCCGTATTAGGTTGGATAGGATCCTCGAATCCCACAACGTCAAAGTAGCCGTCTGTTTGGATGGGCGATGGATTCGCGACTGGTGAGAAAATCTCCTAGATTGCGAGGGATTTGGTCGCTGGATTCTGGGGGCTATCGGTGGTGCTAGATAGGGGTTCTTTCTCCCTACCATTCTCCTTCCCGATGTCCATCGTACGACTGAAATCCCTCTCGGTTTTCAAGTGTTAAGATTTAGCGGGAGGGTCAAGAAGAGATGGTGGCAGGAGATGATTATTGTTGGCGCGAAATGGGGTTATAAGAAGCCGTTTCAAGTCCCGATGGCCGTCACCAATCGAGCCGGCACTGCCATCGTGAATTGACGGTCTTCTCGGGTAGAGGTAGGTCCTCTTCTTCACCCAAATTCTATGAGTAAACCCCAAATTTCATTGCATGTACTAGTATGACCTGATCTATGTTGCGACTGATAGGGATGAGGTGGTTTTGCATGCATGTGATGTATGCGGATTCGTCGCAGGCGAGACAGGCCCTCCGATATGGAGTCAGCCTGTGTCGTTGGCTGCGACGCATTGTTTGACATTCTGATTTATGCGGGGGTGGATTTTCAGACAATACGTCATATACCCTGATGTTTCGCTTCCTATTGTTGTCGCCTTTCATTGTATGCATCTGATGAAGTAAGCCTTCTTGTTGGATTTTCTACTGTTGGTATATCTCAGATAGGTTTTCTGTTGTTGGTATATCTCAGATAGTTTTGCATATGTGTATCTCAGGTACCTTTTCTGTTGTTGGTATATCTATTGCTGGATTTTCTGTTGTGGGTGTATCTGAGAGGGATTTTCTGTTGTTGGGATATCTGAGATAGATTCTCTAATATATCTTAGGTAGATTTTCTGTTGTTGGTATATCTAATGCTGGATTTTCATTGTGTATCTTTCATATGGATGGTATACATGTTGGTATATGTCACATGGATTTTTACTGCTAGATCTGAGATGAATTTTTCTCTTCTATGTATATATATTGTTGCATTTTTTTATGTCGGTTTTTCTCAGATGGGTTATACAGATGTCGGTATATCTAAGATGGGTTTTTCTGTATATCTCAGATGATTTTCTGTTGTTGGTATATCTATTGATGGATTTGTCTATTGTTGCTATATCTCAGATGGAATTTACAGATGCTGGTATATCTCAAATGTTTTTCCAACATGTCATCAGATTTCAATGACTTTGTTTTATGTTTTTTAAGTATTCTAATATCACATTGTTTTAAATTTGTGCATGTGTTTCTTATAGCCTACAATTCTACTTGAATATTCTTGTTTTTTTCCTGCTTATGGGTAGTTAACTCCTTGCAAATTGCGATACTTAGTCTACTTAGCCATTTTTCGATCTTATTTTCTCTACTGAGAAAAATATATTTTAGATATTCTTTTGCTTGGTGTTATTTTTGTCTGTTGTTTTTCTTCATTTCTTGTAAATCTTTTCCTGTTCTTTTTTTTATTGAGTGTATGGTATCTTCTTCTTTTATATTGAGATGGTTTTCTAGTATATCTCAGCTGGTTTTCTAGTATATGTCACATGGATTTACCAGGATTATCTCAGATGGTTTTCTGTGTTGGTATATCAATTGCTGGATTTCTCTGTTGTTGTTATATGTCAGATGGATTTTCTATTGCAGGATTTTACACTTGCACATCATAATCATGTTATCAATAATCATGTTCTGCTGATGAATTGTACATCTATCGATGATAATTTGATCAGTGTATAGATGAGTTATATGGATTTTGAAGGACTGTTCTGGGAATAGACTGTATGCCTTGGAATCCAGTTATGAAATTTTATGTTTTTTAGTACATGTATAGATGATAGTCTGGGAATGTATAGATGCTACCTGTTTAATTTGACATCGTTCTTCTGAGTATAGACTGTTTTCCTTGGAATCTAGTTACTAATTTTTCATATATAAAGTACATGTATATATGAATTGTTGATCAATGAATATATGATAATTATGAATTTTTGTTTTTTCTTTTTTTTTTGTTCTCATGAGAATAGACTGTTCTTCTTGTATACCAGTTATGTATTTCTCATGCCTAAAGTACATGTATAGATGACAGTTTGATCAATGTCATCGTTTTTTTTTTTTTTTTTTGGGGGGGGGGGGGGGGGGGGGGGGGGATATCTATTCTCCTTATATTCCAGTTACTTTCATCAAACAAATGTCTGGAAATCAGATTTTGTGGAATTTCTGGGATCACATTGTGTTTGACAATTGTGAAAATCTGTGAACCGTCCTCATTTGGTATATGTTTGGGTTGCATAAAGTGGATATTTCTATACTGTTTGACAAGATAATGATTTCTTTGGAAATTAAAATGGACATTTATTTTCTATTCTGCTGAGAATAGACTGTTCTTTTGGAATTTCACAGAAAGTAGAGACGTATACATTATAGTATGACCTCATTAGCCAAGACAGTTATGGATTTTTCCCTTCATGTGGGAATAGTCTGTTCTCCTTAGAATCAATATATGAATTTTTCATATGAGTAGCTAACTTCTTGCAAAATGCGGTACTTAGTCTATTTAGCCATTTTTCGATCTTATTTTCTCTACTGTGAAAAATATATTTTAGATGTTCTTATGTTGGTGTTATTGTTGACTTCTGTTTTTTTTTTTTCATTTCCTATAAATCTTTTCCTTCTCTTGTTTTGATTGAGTCTATGGTATCTTCTTCTTTTATAATGAGATGGTTTTCTGGTATATCTCAAATGGTTTTCTGGTACATGTCACATGGATTTCCCAGGATGATCTCAGATGGTTTGTTGTGTTGGTATATCAATTGTTGGATTTGTCTGATGTTGCTATATCTCAGATGGATTTGTTGTTGCTGGATTTTACACTTGGACATCATAATCCCGTTATCAGATATCATGTTCTGCTGATCTCTTGTACATGTATAGATGATAGTTTGATCAGTGTATAGATGAGTCATATGGATTTTGAAGGATTGTTCTGGGAATATACTGTATGCCTTGGAATCCAATTATGAAATTTTGTCTTTTTTAGTACATGTATAGATGATAGTCTGGGAATGTATAGATGCAAGCTATTTAATTTGACATTGTTCTCCTTGGAATCCAGTTACGAATTTTTCTTATATAAAGTACATGTATACATGATAGTTTGATCAATGTATAGATGATAGTTATGAATTTTTTTTTCTAGTTTTGTTCTTCTGAGAATAGACTGTTCACCTTGTATTCCAGTTATGTATTTCTCATGCCTAAAGTACATGTATACATGACAATTTGCTCAATGTTATCTTCTTCTTTTTTTTTTTTTGTTTATATCCATCCACGCAATTATACTTTCATCAAACAAATGCCTAGAAATCAGGTTCTGTCAAATTTCTGGGATCATATTCTGATCGACAATTGTGAAAAACTTTGAACCGTCCTCATTTGGTGTCTATTTGGGTTGCATAAAGTGGAAATTTTTTTACTGTTCTTGTGATAATGATTTCTTTGGAAATTTAAATGGACATTTAGTCTCTATTCCGCTGATTATAGACTGTTCTTTTGGATTGACACATAAACTAGAGATGTATACATTATAGGATGATGAAGGTAGCCACGAACACTCAGATCCATATCTCAATTACGAGGCTGAGTGGAAATAACTCGTTTCAACACCTGAGGTCATGGTATTGATCCCTAGTGATGGCTAACATGGACTGTGTCTACTAACATGCAGTGTGTACTAACAACCTAATCTTTAAAATAAAATAAATAAATAAATAAATAAGTAACATAAAAGAACCTTCCTATTTGGGTTTGTTTAAATAGGTAAACTTTAATACTCTGATGAATCTGTTGTAGAAGAAAATTGTTTTATTGTTATTTTTTTGGGTTTTGCAAGGAACCCAAATAGGAAGAACACCCACAAAAGAAAAACTCTTATATGTATGTGTGTATGAATGTATGGAGAGAATTGTGGGTTTTTTTTCCTTCTTTTTGTATTGCAATGAACTCAAACAAGAAGATCCACAAAAGAAAAACTCTTATATGTATGTATATATTTATGTTTGTGAGGAACATATACCTTGTGATTGATATGCATGATATGAAGAAAATTGTAGATCTTTTTACTTTTTGTTTTGTATTGCAAGGAACTCAAACAAGAATACCCAGAAAAGAAAAATTCTTTATGTAGGTATGTATGTATGTTGAACAGATAACTTGTAGTTGGTGTGCTAGATATTTTGGTTGCTTCTGCTTGTTATTGTTATTGCTAAGATTTTATTTTGTGTTTCTTCTTTTGTAACATATCATTTTGCACATACAGTTTTAGTGGTATGATTTACTTAGTTGAAGTGATTATTGTATGGGATGAATCTTTTACATTTAAATTTTCCATTTTCTTGATCAGTGTTCTTTCATTGCCAATGAATGAAAGAATGGGATTTCATATCCACACCTACCTTGATTGATTTTGTTACACCGACTTTTCATTTCCTCAAAATAGTCGAAACCCACCTCCCGTTTCTAGAATTGAAGTAGTACACTTTCTTACTGTTTCAATTCTGCAAATAGAAAGTGAGTGTAAGCAACGTGTGAAATGGTGGCGATCTACAATGAATATAGCTCCATTGCATATAATCCTATGTCATCGAAGACTGTTTGATTCGGCTATTCTGTGATAGATGAATGTTTTCTGATGCATTTGGATCTCAATTCTCTGATTGAAGAAACATGCTCCATTGTGTAAATGTATTCGCAGTGCAGGCCCGCCTGATGGAATGCTTGGTCTGTGCACATGTTTGCTATATTTCCATGTGCACTATGTTAGATTGAGTCTATATACGTTTTTCCATCAATTACCATGTGTGTTTTAGATTTCAAGTAGGTCTATACAAATACCCTGAATTTTCTTCCTCGATTTCACCAACACTCAATTACCATGTGTGTTTTCCTTATTTCAAATGCTTCTATCACAAATACCCTAAATTTTCTTCCTCCTGATTTTCATAGTACTTGAAATATATATTGGGTTTTTCAATCTCGGCCTTCGATTGTAACACCGAGATCTTTCGCAAATACTTAATTCCCTTGTATTTTGTGTCCATAGAAATTCTTTCCCTTTTTGCTGTTTCGTGGAATGTATATGTTGCCGACTTCTCATTTCGTTAATCACAGCATGGTTGCTTTTCCTTGAAGTTTATCTGGTATGGTTTCTCTAATGTCACTGTTATCTGTTATACAAATCTGGTATGGTTTTGCAATGATCTGGTAGTTAATATTGCACACTTCATTCATATGGGAAAAGCCAATGACCTATATGCGAACAACTGGATTTTTTTACATGCAATGGTGTATGACAGGACTTGCTTATTATGGTTGTGTGTTGTTTTAACTGAAGGAATATTTTCAATACATGTTGTTCCATTTTTCAGGAAAGTGTTGAGCACACCGTTCTTGTTCATTACAGAGACCTTTAAGAGGTAAGTTTCTACTCTTTTGTTCATATCGAAAATAAGAAATTCGCAATTAATAATCTGCAAATTGGCGACACGATCTCTGTGAAATATACTTGATTCCATATCTAGGATTTGCGATGAATACTTCCATTTACATATCTGATGCCAGGACTACTGGTGCATATCATTTCAGAATATCATGTCAGTATGTGCATATTTTCAATTCATAAGTTACAGGAAAAATATGCTTTCAGTTATCAGGACAACTGGTTGATCTCATTCCATCATGTAACATGGAATTGCTTGTTTCCTAGTATGTATCAAGTTATGGGCTTGTTTTAGTTTACATTCTTGTGCTTCAATTCATTTTCGTCCCATATAACTAACATATTCAGATAAAATTAAGTAGCCCATATATCATTTTAATTTAACTGTCTGTCTCCTGTGAAGCTGGTTTTTCATGTTTTTGTCATATAATCTTATTTGTTTTAACCCTCAAACCAGATTCTAGGCATTAGGTCTGGATTTTCAATTGGAATCAATCTCTTCAGAATTTCTTGAAGAGATTCAAATATGATTGCTGATCTTGAAGAAAATCATGGGTTGTGAACTTCTTAACATGTAATCATAGTTGAACTTATCCCACCATATAAATTATTCAACCTTTTGTCGAAGAGGAGATGAAAGGACTTTAGATGTTCCAAATACCTTCCCATGCAAGAATGCTTGACTTATAACCAAAGTTAAATTGAAGGATCGATGGAGTGTTTAGATTTGCCTATATTTTTCTAAGCTTGTAGTGTTAGTATATACCTCATTTCATGGGAGAAATACTACTCATTATTGTCAGTCTGAGTATATAAACCTGATAGTGTTGGTTATCAATTGGCGATGGAGAGTGAAGATTCGGGAGAAGATACAGATAGTGTTATAGTTGCTCGGGCGATGACGGCTTATGTGGCGGCTGTCAGGGAATATTGTTGTGAATACATGTTCAAACAGTCAGCTCGTCATGGAGAGGATGAGTGCGCTAGGTTCATCAACTCTATTATTAGGGCCAGTGACCAGGATTGTGTCACGTAGCTTAAGGTGAATTGAGAGACGTTCTTCGATCTATGTACCCAGCTACGTGAGAAGACAGTGCTACGTGATACTCGGCGTGTGAGTATTAAAGAACAGTTAGTTATGTTCCTACACACATTGGAGCACAATGTTCAGAATCGTGTCATTGGTCATAGATTCAATCGATCGAGTGAAACAGTGAGTCACCACTTTCACAGTGTACTAGATGCATTTGTATCTCTGTACCTAATTTTTATTAAACAGGCTAGACCAGTGACTCCCTCTGAGATTCAGACAAACACAAATTGGGCTGCTTACTTTCAGGTATTAATTATGGTGGGTCATATTTCCATATACGTAGTTTATACTACCCTTCATTTACACCTTTATCCAATGTATCTAGGATTGCGTTGGGGCAATTGATGGTACACACATTCCAGCTCATGTGTCTGTCGGTGACCATGCAAGCTTCTGCAATCAGAAGGGGGTCCTCTCCCAAAACGTATTGGCAGCTTTTTCATTTGATATGAAATTCATATACATATTGGCCGGCTGGGAGGGTTTTACTTTGGATGGGAGGGTCTTACACAACGCATTGAGTCGATCATATGATCCCTTGGTTGTCCCATATGGTATTAGTTATCTTTTAAGAGATTGTCAATCTATTTCATCACCTTGACTTATTTTCTTGTTCACTCAATGAGACTTTGATTCAAATGTGTAGAAAAATATTACGTTGTCAATGCCGGATATGCACATTCACCCAATTTTATGGCTCCATACCGGGGCGTTCGAAACTACTTACAGGAGTATCAAACCGGGAGAGCACCTGCCAACATGAAGGAACTGTTTAATTACCGACACGCATAGTTGTACAATGCAATTGAGCGTTGTTTTGGTGTTATGAAAGGCAGATTCCCCATTCTGAAGACCGCTATGCAGTATGAATTCCACACACAGATCCAAATTGTGATAGTCTGATACGTCTTACACAATTTCATACGTACTAGACCAGAATCTCAAGAAGAGATGAAATATGCTGGAGTATCTGCTGCTGATGGGGAGAGTAACCCAACACCTCATGAGGTTTCAACAAACGATAAGCGACAATGGTTACTGCGAGCATCTCAGCGTGAAAAGGATGTTTGAATTCGCATGTGTGATAATATAGCAACTAAATTGTGGGTGGATGCACAGCAAAATAGTAGGACTAAATAATTGATTGTTATTTGTTATAAATTACATGACTTGCTGTTATTTACTTTCTACAAAACATTACGTACCTGACAATGGAATTGCAATCTTCCAACCTCTGACATGGTAAAGTCATCATATGGAGATACCAGATGATGATTTTGATAATCGTTCTTTTGAAATAGTTATCATTATTATGATTATGGTTGACTTTTTGCAAATCATCATATGTACTTGATATTCAGGTGGTATGGCAGACAAGATGTCTAATGATCCATCAACACTAACACATTCACCGGCCAAGACACCAGTGGTGCCCACACGATCTTCCCCAAGCACAAAGACGGTAAAATCTGAAAAGGGCGAGCTATATGTCCTACGGGGGGTGAATAGGACTGCCAAATTAAATAATAACAACAAAATTAAACAAATAAGATAACTAAATGAATTGCAAATAATCAAAGGAAGCAATAACCTCAAAATTATAGTATTAAGAGGTTAATACAAATGTTGTTCTAAGGACAACCTTACACTATAAAAACCAAGGGTTTATGGTAGGACAACCTTACTAGAACGATTTGTGTATCAAAAACTCAAACTAAAGAGGAATAAAAAGGAAATAGCAAGAAAGGAAATCTAAGCTATTACAACATTCCCCACAATGCTGAAATATAAAGATTATAACATTCACATCCACAATTACATCCCACAATCTTGAATGATAAAAAATATAGAAAATAAACAAACATTCAAATCACAAGACACAAAGAATTATAGTGGTTTGTTTGTGTGTACACCAACTGTTAAACAATAGCCACACAACTACTCCACTCCTAATATCCTCACACAGTGGATATTAGTATTCACTATGAAAATAGGTTTTTCCAGGTTCACCTAAAACCCTCACAATTGTGTCTTTCAAGTGGGCTTACATAATTCAAAAACCCAACACTCTGAGTTTTTTAGATCACCTCAGACAAACCAAAATAGAGATTTTTCTGGCACAATCTCAAAAACTAAAACAAAGGAATTTACGAAAACTATAAAATACCTGGATATTCTCCTTAATGCAACCCGGAAGAACTAAGTCAGAGTAGAAGTTCAACGTAGAAGTTTATGTCCAATACTCACTTATGAAATGGCTCTATGTTCTAAATTGATTTTAGATTCAAAGTACCTTGGGCTAGCTTGATTTGATTTTGATTCCAAGAAATGAGAATACTACAATCCCTCTTTCAAATAAAATTGGAATGTGAAAATTCAAAATCAAATTCAAAGAAAGCTATTAAAAGAGAATATTAAATGAGCACAATATAGCTTAAAATAACAACTAACTTATCTCTTAGAGTAATATATTGATTTAGCTTGAATTCAATGAAAATCTTTGAAATTCGTCGTCTATTTATATATGAAGAAATCGTGTTCATGACTGGTCCTGTGGACACTACGACTAGTCGTAGGACCAACTGATTTTTGAAATTTTGAGTGCGATCAGATAAAGCCGTTCCACGACTGGTCGTAGGCCTTGTACGACCGATCGAGGGACCTCCACAACTGGTCGTGACATGCCCATGACTGGTCATGTGGAACCAGATTTAGTCGCTGGAGTTTGAGTCGTGGCTATAGGACTGGTCGAGCACGAGTCATCCACTGTTCACACGACCGATCGAGCAGTCTTCAGGACTGGTTGTGGCTTAACAAAAAATTCTAAAATTTACAACAAACTTAGGACTGGTCGTGGAATTTCTTGGATTGGTCGAGCCAGTGCTAGGACTTGTCGAACAGAGTCCAGGACTAGTCGAGAAACAGACCATTTACTTATAAAATGATATAATTGAATTATGTATTCAAAATGACCTACCCTAAGGTCAATCTAAGGCCATTCATACCTTTATTCATGAAGTATGAACATTGAAACTTCTTTTCTTTCGGTTGATAGTTGATCGTTGAAGTTCACAAAGCTTGTGATCATTACATGATGAAGCTTGAACTTGAAACCTTTTGAAGCTTCAATATGAATCTTGAAATTGTAACTTTAAGAAGCTTGAATTTGAAACCTCTTTAGTCTTGAGCTTGAGGTCCAAAGAAAAAGACTTTGTCTCGACTTAGAGCTTGATCTATGAATCTTAAACTTGTTATTATACTTGAACATGACCATGTAAACTTGCATTTCTTGAAGTAAAAAATCTTTGTTCTAAAGTGATGTGCAGTCTTCATTATATAGGAGAGCTATACAAGACACAGATTCCAAGAAAGGTTTTGGCACTACAAATTTGACAATTATAGGAGCTGGAACCCATAGCACTTACAATCTCCCCCTTTGTTGAATTTGTGATAAAACATAAAACACACTCCACATAAACATAGGCATTATACACACAAAGAATCATGCACAATATAAACCAGTCAACCTAGTTAAAGAATCATGCACCAGTTTTAAAAAAAAAAAAAAAGCAAGTATTTTGTTATTGCTTCTATTGCTACTACTCTCCCTTCCTCCTATCCTCCATCTACAATCCACGTGCCTTAAATCACAAACACATATCAAGCATGTCAAAATTCTCCCCCTTTTTGTCACAATATGACAAAGGAAGAACCCTATACATGAAATAGGATGTAGATAAACAAGGAATAATAAAGGAGCAAGATATGAAAATTCATAAGTAAAGTTCAAGTATCACTAATCAAAATCATTCAAGTTCAAGAAAAGACAATCCCACAAACCAAAAGGAAGCAAAGAATCATAAGAGTTATTATAATCCATATACGAAAAAACTAATCAGATCCTGAAGAGGGTGCAGGAATAGGTGGATCAATTTGATGTAAACCCTTATTGATGCGCCTTATATATTTACACATATAAGCAAATTGCGAATCTTGGGTTACACGAATCTGAGCCACCTGTTCCTCAAGAGAATGCAACCTCTCAGTAAAATCAGAAGGCTGATAATCAAGGTCAACCTCAGAATCTGATTCAAGCTTATTAAAGATATCATTCATATTAATATCATCTGGAGGTAAATCGCCTTCCTCTTCATTCACAGCTTCAGCTCCACCAACACCCTCATTGACTTGGCCATCAACCAACCTCAAATTCATTTTGTTGATATTAGAATTGTTGAAAATAAGGTATTGAATGGGAGCCTCTACAACAGGCATAACTACTAACATATGAGTGACTAACACAGTCATAAGATATGCAAAAGGGATATCACTATGTCCAGGATAGAGACAGAATTATATAATGGAATGACAGATCCAAGAAGGAAGACAGATAGATGTACCAGAGATAATGGAATGCAAAATCCGAACCATGAAAGAGGTGAGTTCGGTTTTGTTACCAGAACGAGGTTAAAGATTTGAAATAAATATCCTGTGAACGACCCTGTATCTGGGTAACAAATACTTTGAAGCAAGTGCATTCCCATTTTGACTCCATTGCGCATCTATATTACATAATGCTCTAGTAAGCTTACGTTTTTCTTATTCAGATGGTTTATCAATTAGAGAGCTAATAGGAATACCTTCATCAATGAAAGGTATGTCCATTAGATCAGCAATTAAATGTCGGTTTACTTCAAATAGACCTTCTCTAGTTGCTATAATAAAAGTTAAATTTTTAGTTGAAAAATCAGAAATACATGCAAACATAGCTTGCGCAATAGACTGGTACACCGACCCACCCCAATGTAGAATGTTATCCCATCGTACAACTTGGATAAGAGGAAAGATCTCAAATGGAGCAATATGTTCAATATGCACAGGTCGTTCAACTATCACATTGCGCAACCGTAAATCCCGTACATAGGAGGGATCATCTTCGGGTGACCGAAGGTGGCGTCGTGTGATAGGTGCCGATCTAAATGTTGAAGCATCACGGGAAGTTTTCTTTTTACCTCTAGCATCCATTTGCAACTAAGAAATGAAGGAATCAAGAGGTTACAAAAGATGTAGAGTGGGTTTTCTTAAAATCAGATTTTGGTGAAGAAAACTCCAAAAACCTCAAAGAAACAAGAAATAAATCACTCTAAGTATGAAAATGAAGTGATTTGGACTTGCATCTACAAGAAAAATGGAATTAACACACTAACCTTGAAGATCAAGAAAGTTGGGTACGACCTGTCGAGCTTAGACTTGTTGGAGAAGAAGTACAAATGAGGAAGAAAATGGTTTTTTCTCCAAATTAAAGTACCAATCTGTGCTACACGACTAGTCGAGGACATTCTCAACTGGTCATGCCACGACCAACCGGTCATACCACGACTGGTCGAGTATGTACTTGACTGGTCGTGCACAACCTAAAATATGCATTTTTCATGAAATTTAAAATTCTAACCATTTAAAATAACAAATATATACAATATGATACAGATCAGATGCATAAATAATCAATTCAAATTGCACATACCAAGCTCAAATTTCAATTTAGATGCATAATATGTCAACAAATCGGAATATATTTCAAAAAATTGTCTTTTCTTCTACTAATTCACAAATGTAGTGATATCTAATGTCAAGCTCAAATTTTAGAAATATTAAGAATTATCACAATATAAAATCATAGAATCTGTGCAATTTTGCTTAACATTCTTTAATCCATACCGAGTGCATGCATTTTGTTGCAATGTATTTATGTCAGACAAGCGATATGAAACTTTGTCTTACTTTGCCAAGAAACTAAAAACGATTCCCAACATAGAAACAATGTTGATTTTCTATCATCAACATTAAAGAAATTGTCAAGCTAATTAAACACTTATCATGTGAATACCACTAACTGCGACATATCGCATAATGTAGTGATTAAATATGATCTTTAGGGTCAATGATGTCTTGCAAATTCTACGCTAAATGCAATATCAAGTTGGCTTGGATTGAACTACCTATCATTAGATATAATTTAGGATCTGTACAGTAAAGTCCTTTAGAATTATCACAATATCAAAAACCATCAAAGAACTTTTAACTAAGTTGAGCATATTTGGTTTAGGAGATAAAGCAATTTCATAATCGCTTAACATTCTTTTAATCCATACCAGCTGAGTGCATGCATTTCCTGTTGCAATGTATTTAGCCTCAGCGGTAGAGAGCGATATGAAACTTTGTTTCTTACTTTGCCAAGAAACTAAACAGTTCCCAACATAGAAACAACCACCACTGGTTGATTTTCTATCATCAACATTACCAGCCCAATCAGCATCAGTGTAACCAGCTAATTAAACACTAGTATCATGTGGATACCAAAGACCCAGATTAGCTGAACTTGCGACATATCGCATAATCCGCTTAACAACAGTTAAATATGACTCTTTAGGGTCAGATTGATGTTTAGCGCAAATTCCTACGCTAAATGCAATATCAAGTTGGCTTGCAGTAAAATACAACAAACTACCTATCATACTACGATATAATTTAGGATCTACTTTCTTACCTGTAAAGTCCTTTGAGAGTTTTAAGGTCGTACTCATAAGAGTATCAAAATTCTTACCATTCTCAAATCCGAACTTTTTAACTAAGTTCAGAGCATATTTGGTTTAGGAGATAAAGAAATCCTCAGATTACTATTTAACTTACAACCCTAGGAAATAATTCAATTCCCCAACCATACTCATTTTGAAGTTAGATTTCATAAGATCTGCAAACTCAATAGTCATGTTAGCACAGGTAGATCCATAAATAATATCATCAACATAAATTTGTACTATTAAAATGTGATTATTGTGTTTCTTTACAAATAAAGTGTTATCAACACTTCCCATTATAAATTTATGACTTAGTAAAAACTTAGTCAATTTTTCATACCATGCTCTGGGAGCTTGTTTTAAACCATAGAAGCCTTTTTTAGGCGGTATACATGATTAGTATTCTTAGGGTCTTTAAAACCCATTGGTTGTTCAACATATACTTCTTCATGCAAATCGTCATTCGAGAAGATACTCTTTACATCCATTTGACAAATTTTAAACTTTTTAAAGCATGCGATGAATATAAACAGTCTGATTGATTCAAGACGAGCTACTGGGGAAAAGGTTTTATCATAATTAATGCCTTCAATTTGAGTGTACTCTTGTACAACCAGTCTAGCTTTGTTTCGAATTATATTACTAAGTTCATCAGACTTATTTTTGAAAATCCATTTAGTTCCGATAATATGTTTATCTTTAGGTCTAGAAACTAAGTACCAAATATCATTTCTAACAAATTAATTAAGCTCTTATTGTATTGTAACTATCTAGTTTTCGTCAGTAAGAGCTTCTTTTACGTTAGCCGGTTCTATCTGAGATGTAAAGCACACGTAATTACACATATCTTCAAGTTGTTTACGAGTGTGTATACCAGTGAGAGGGTTTCTAAGAATTTGATCAGTTGGATGGTCTTTAATAATCCTTAGTTCAGAATTATTTTGACTTGATGAAGAATCTGGTTTATCAATATGAAGAACTTCATCTTTATCTGAACTTAAGACAGGTGTATTCAAGTGATCATCAATAACCACATTGATAGATTTTTGAATCACACTGGTCATCTTATTAAAAACTCGATACGCTTGACTGTTCAAAGCATATCTTAAAAAGATTCCTTCAACATTTTTGGTGTCAAACTTACCCAGATTTTCACGGTCTCGTGAAATATAACATTTGCTGCCAAAAACTCGAAAGTATTTAACAGTAGGCTTCTTATCAAACCATATTTCATAAGCCGTTTTATCATTTGACTTACTTGTATAAACCCGGTTGATTATATAGCAGGCAGTATTTACAGCTTCAGCCAAAAGATTTTTAGAGAGCTTCATACTATTCAACATTACATTAGCCATTTCTTGAAGCACTCTATTGTTTCTTTCAACAATTTCATTTTGTTGTGGTGTTTTGGGCACAGAGAATTCATGTGATATTCCCTGATCACAACAGAATTTCTCAAAACTACTATTCTCAATTTCTGATCCATGATCACTACGAATCTTATAGAGAAATTTTTTTTGTTTGAATCCGTTTGAGAACTCTTTTTACTTCATCAAGAGTTTCTGATTTATCCCTAAAGAAGGTTACCCAAGTGAATCTGGTAAAATCATCCACGATTACCAGTATGTATTTTTTGCCACCTCGACTCTCGGTCCTGGTTGGTCCTATAAGATCCATGTGGAGAAGTTTAAGCAGTTTGGATGTGGCATTGGAGTCCACCTTGTTGTGAGCACTCCTAGTTTGTTTGCCAATCTGGCATTCGCCACATATTTTATCTACTTTCTGTAATTTAGTTAGACCTCTTATCAGTTCTCTTTGGCTTAATCTATATAAATTGCGGTAGTGTACATGTCCTAGGCGTTTATGCCATAACACAGTCTCATCGCTATGGACCATGTAACACGATTGATTAGATGAGCTAGAATCACTTACAATGTAACAATTTTCAGAAGTTCTACGACCAGTCAATATTACAGAACCCTTTTTGTTTAAAATTTCACAACCTTGATTAGTAAATTTTACACTATAATTGTTATCGCATATTTGAGATATGCTTAATAAGTTGTGTTTTAACCCTTCAACGTATAAAACATTCCTAAATAAAGGGAGGTTAAAAAGTTTAACTGTACCTTGGCCAATAATCCTACAGTTGCTTCCATTACCAAATATGATTGAACCATCAGTCATGTCTTTAAGATTGGTGAACAGACCCTTGTCGCCTTTCATATGCCTGGAGCAACCACTGTCTAGGTACTGCTTTGAATGGCTTGAAGCTTTGAAAGCGGTGTGGACAACCAAGCTAGTAACCTTAGGAACCCATTTCATTACAGTTTTGGGTTTAGGAGTATAATTGGTCTTTTTGTGTTTGTAGTTGTTATAAGAACGACCCATTGAGTTAGATTTTATGAGCCCCTTCAGTAAATCAACAATTTTCTCAGCTCAAGGATTACGATTCTGATTTTTATAGTTGATATGGTTGTTTTTAGGTTTTAAGGATTGAAAAGTTTTAGAATTTTTAGGAAAATTTTGACTTGAACTTTTCCCTTTTGAATTTGAATACTCTCCTTTCACAAACTTAGGATGAGGATTCTTCTATTTAGGGGGAACATTTTTGTCGTAGTCCAAACCGGATCGATCGCCACATTTTGGAGATCCGGATAAAAGTTTTTCTAACTTAGGATCACCTTCGACATACCTCAAAGTATCATTCAAACTGAAAAGTGAAGAGACTTCAAGTTTTAGTTTTTCATTTTCAGATTTAAGATTTTCAATAAGGGAAGTTTTGAAATCTAAATCGCATTTAGTCTTTTCAAAACAATCTGAAATGTGAGATTTTTCTAAAACAATAGTATCAAAATGTTCTTTAAGTTTCGAAAACTTTTCTTTCTGAAGTTTTAGTTTTTCGGCAATTTTACAACTTCCTTGTATAGGGCATTGTAAACATCTTGAAGATCTTCTTCATTTTCATGATCACTATTCAGATTTTCTTCACTAGTAGAGTCATAAGGGCTTTGACTTCATTACCCGACTCGGTTTCAGAATCTTCTGATTCAGAAGAGGCTTCAGAGCCAGAAGATTCATCCCAAGTAGCCAACATACATTTCCTTTTAGGTTTGTCATTTTTAAGAAACTTGTTCGCTAAATGCCCATATTCATGGCAGTTGTAACATTGGCTATTTTTTAAAGATTTTTAAGTTTTAGATTTAGATCTTTTCTTATAATTTGATTTTTGAAAATCAACCCTCTTTTTACTTTTGAAAATTTTTTAAAACTTTTTAGCTAAAAGGGCCATATCATCTTCAGAATTTTCTAAATCAGAATTATTTTTTTGAGAAATACATTTAGAAGATTTAAGAGCGATGGATTTACTTTTAGGAATTTTAAAATTTAATTATAGGTTTGTAAAGACCCAACCAATTCTTCTACCCCATATTGTTCGTATCACGAAGTTCCTGAATCGTGGTCGCCTTTAAATTGAACCGATCAGGTAGTGAGCGTAGTATCTTTGCACAGACTTTACTTTCTGAGATTTTATCACCAAGATCCCACATAGAGTTAAGAATGCCATTTAATCTAGTATAAAAGTTCATGAACATATCATTTTCTTCCATACATATTTCCTCAAATTTGGTGGTGAGGATTTGGACTGTAGATTTCTTGACAATTGATGTTCCCTCGTGTGTCATTTCTAAAATATCCTATGTTTGCTTTGCAGAATCACAGGATATAATTCTTTTGAATTCATTTGGTGATAGTGCGCAACTGATTGCATTTAGTGCTTTTGCATTGACACTACTCTCACTTTTCTGAAGTGTGGTCCAAGAAAAATAAGGTGTTACTCTCATAGATTTGGATCCATCGATACCAGTTACTTCAGTGGTAGGGGGTCCATTCAGTCACTATAACTAGCCACACGCTCTCATCCATGGATTTTAGGAAAATCCTCATTCTGGCTTTCCAATAGGCATAATTGGAGCCATCAAATGGTGGAGGCCTAGTGACTGAAAGGCTATCAAAATTTGACATCTCAAATAGCTCAGATCAATTAACTTAGGAAATAAATCGAAATAGAATAAATAAAAATGAGCTATTAGGCTTTAATACCATTTGAAAAGGCCGACTTATATGTCCTAAAGGGAGGGTGAATAGGACTATGCCAAATTAAAAAATAACAGCGAAATTAAACAATAAGATAGCCAAATGAATTGCAAATAATCAAAGGAAGCAATAACCTCAAAATTCTAGTATTGAGAGATTGATACAAATGTTATTCTAAGGACAACCTTACACCATAAAAACTAAGGGTTTATTGCAAGAAAACCTTACTAGAACGATTTGTGTATCAAAAACTCAAATTGAAGAGGAATAAAAAGGAAATAGAAAGAAAGGAAATCTAAGTTATTACAACATTCCCCACAATGTTGAAATGTAAAGATTACAACATTCACATCTACAAATACATCCTATAATCTTGAATGATAAAAATATAAAAAATAAACAAATATTCAAATCATAAGACACAAAGAATTATAGTGGTTCGCTTGTGTGTACACCAACTGTTAAACAACAGCCACACAACTACTCCACTCTTAATATCCTCACACAGTGGATATTACCGTTTACTATGAAAATAGGATTTTCCAGGTTCACCTAAAACCCTCACAATTGTGTCTTTCAAGTGGGCTTACACAATTCAAAAAATCCCACACTCTGAGTTTTCTGGATTACCTCAGACAAACCAAAATAGAGATTTTTCTAGCACAATCTCAAAAACCAAAACAAAGGAATTTACAAAAACTGTAAAATACCTGGATATTTTCCTTGATGCAGCCCGAAAGAACCAAGTCGGAGTAGAAGTTCAATGTGAAAGTTCAATGTCCAATACTCACTTATGGAATGGTTCTAGGTTCTACATTGATTTTAGATTCAAAGTACCTTGGGCTAGCTTGATTTGATTTTGATTCCAAGAAATGGGAATACTTCAATCCCTCTTTCAAATAAACTTGGAATGTGAAAATTCAAAATCAAATGCAAAGAAAGCTATTAAAAGAGAATATTAAATGAGCACAATATATCTTAAAATAACGACTAACTTATCTCTCAGAGTGACATATTGATTTAGCTTGAATTCAATGAAAATCTCTGAAATTCGTCGTTTATTTATAGATGAAGAAATCGCGTTTACGATTGGTCCTGTGGACACTACGAGTGGTCGTAGGACCAACTGATTATTGAAATTTCGAGTGCGATTGGATAAAGCCGTTCTACAACTGGTCGTAGGCTTTGTTCGACCAGTCGAGGGACCTCCACGACTGGTCGTAACATGTCCACGATTGGTTGTATGGAACCAGATTTAGTTGTTGGAGTTTGAGTTGTGGCTGTAGGACTGGTCGAGCACGAGTCGTGCACTCTTCACACGACCGGTCGAGTAGTCTCCGGGACTGGTCGTGGCTTAACAAAAAATTTCAAAAATTTATAACAAACTTAGGACTGGTCGTAGAATTTCTTGGACTGGTTGAGCCAGTGCTAGGACTAGTCGAACAGAGTTCATGACTAGTCAAGAAACAGACCATTCACTTATAAAATGATATAATTGAATTATGTATTCAAAATGACCTACCCTAAGGTCAATCTAAGGTCATTCATACCTTTATTCATGTAGTATAAACATTGAAACTTCTTTTCCTTCGGTTGATAGTTGATCGTTGAAGTTCGCGAAGCTTGTGATCATTACATGATGAAGCTTGAACTTGAAACCTTTTGAAGCTTTAATTTGAATCTTGAAATTGTAACTTTAAGAAGCTTGAATTTGAAACCTCTTTAGTCTTGAGCTTGAGGTCCAAAGAAAAAGACTTTGTCTTGACTTGGAGCTTGATCTATGAGTCTTGAACTTGTTGTTGTACTTGAACATGACCATGTAAACTTGCATTTCTTGAAGTAAAAATCTTTGTTCTAGAGTGATGCACAGTCTTCATTATGTAGGAGAGTTATATAAGACACAGATTCCAAGAGAGGTTTTGACACTACAAAAATTGACAATTATAAGAGCTGGAACCCATAGCACTTACAAAATCCCTGGCCGAGCCTGCGTCTCGAGCCTCAAAAATAAAATGGACTCCTGATATGGATCAGGTTATGATCGACATATTCTTGGAACTAGCGGCGTTAAGACGCAATGGCGATAATGGTTTCAAACGTGAGGCGTACCAAATTGCCGTCGACACTGTTACAAAGCATACCAATGTAGTCCTCAAGTAGCAGAATGTCTCTAATCGACTCATGTATTACAAGGGAGTACACTGTAGTGAAGGATATGCTGGCGGTGAGCGGGTTCAGATAGGACAATGAGCGGATGGTGGTGACGGCTCCTGATGAAGTCTGGGAGGAATATCTTAAGGTATAATTTTCGAAATATAAAGTGGAGATATTTGCATCAGTATACACTTCTTACTGTACTTAAAATGCTTAATGTACGGCTACAGTCTCACCCGTGTGCAGAGCGACTTCGCGGTAAACGGATTGAGAGAATGGATGATCTTGCAACTATCGTCGTTCAGACCAGGCATCGGGATGTTATGTTCAAGGCAGTAGGAGTATAGCCGCATCAGCATTATCATCTCGTCTTCAACAAGAACTCAATGATACATAGAGAGAGCTGGATGATGACCTCGACGATACAATTGACTTGTCAGATAATTTTGTCACAGACTCCACAGGGACCATCCCATTGTCGACAGACAGTCCTTCGATTGGACAACATGGCTCACGTAGCACTCCCACTCACACAGCTAATTCCAATGCCACTCCAAGTGGGAGCGCAGGAAGAAAACGATTACACCCTCCTCGTCCTTGTGAAGTACTTGGGACCTCTCTAAACACTGTTGCCGACTCAATGTTGAAATTTAGCCTCGACCAGTCAGTAAATCGCACTTCTAAAGTACTTGATGTACTAAAAGAGGTTCAGGGCCTGACCAACTCAGAGTTTTTTGAGGTTGGTCAGCTCTTACGTAATGATAAGGATCTGACATCGTTCTTTGTGAGTATGCAACCTGAGCGTTGCATTGACCGGTTGAAGAAAACACTTCATGACCACTTTGGTGATCGATGTGTCGAATCCATCTGAGGATTTGAAAAAAATGGTTATGTTTTCTTGGTTGTTAGTTGTTGGTATGTAATAACTTTGATATACATGATTTTCTTAGATGATTTGATAATTTGCTTTATTTTTTGGAACTGACACATATGGTGGTATATACAAATATGACAATTATGCTATGGCGATAACTTTTATGTAATTAACATCTTTTATATGCTTTCACATGCATGCATTGGTAAGTTTATTTTCTTAAGACAGATAAGACCATACAATCTGCTTACTTTGAAGGGTACGTACATATGACTGGATTTTATTTTCATTTAGTAAGTTTATTTGTACTTTACGATGTTACTCGATAGGACAATACTACATGTAAAATTCGTTTGCGAATTTCTATTCCAAGACACGAATCTCGTGCCAATTATGTCCATGCCATTGCAGATGGGAAAGGATAAGTATTATATTGTCTTGGTGGGACGTAGGCCTGAAATATACGTATGTTGGGATGACGCTCGGTTGGAGGTGGAGGGGTTTAGTGGAGTGAGACACCGCGCATTCAGGAACTGGAAAGAGGCAGTTGCATGCTGGGACGGTCACTTCAGTAAGGCATGTGCACCGTCGAGACCTTGCACGAAATCTCATGCGGTTCAGGTCGCCGCATTTCCTGATGAGTTGGACATCCGCCATTCTTCGTCTTCGTCCATCTGACAGACGATGCAGACGACACAGGCATTGCAAGCCATGGTTTTTAGGGCCATGTTGACTGATGATATTCCCCCATCAGCCCGATTAGATGGAGAGATATTTTGTGCTCTACTAGTTGACGTCGGTGTCCTTTTTCTTGCCATCTTTGTTATTTTTAAATTCTAGCCCAACACGGATGACTGTAACTCTTTATATGTCACTTGTTACTTTTTCTCTCTTTTTCCCGCACAACTTAGGTTTCTCATGTTTTCATACATCTCTATTTTAGACTGTCATATATTTTTTGGGATATATCTCTATCACACCACTGCCACATGATGTGGTCCATGCAGATACGTGGATATATTCCATGGTGATAGTAATATTGATTGAATTCACTAGATATTACCAGGGTTGATGAGACATACATCGGTGGGCCCCACATAATTTTATGACCCGAACAAGCTATATGTATGTCAAGGTAAGCGATGGGACTTGCTACTCCCATTAACACCAGGTAATGGTTGGTGGCCAAAGCTTTGTGGGCCCCACCACAATGTATGTGTTTCATCCTTGACGTCCGTCCTCATTTACGCATCGTTATACAATGTGATTTAGAAAATTACATATATCCAAAAGTCATGTGGACACATTACAGGAAAGGAAACAATGTTGATTGAGGGTCGACCTTAGAAAACACCAGTGGGATCCACATGCAGTTAATATTCTTTGATATCTGTTTTATATCTCCATCTAGGCTTGTATGGCATTCATGAACAGAGTTGATGTGAAATTATCTGGTAAAATAGTAGGCTTGATGCTATATCTTAATGTGGTGTGGTTCACCTGAGATATATAGCCCTTTAATTTTTGGGACAACAGTGTAAGATGTCATGTCAAAATGGATGAAGGGTATGGATGAAACATTTTCATCATGAAGTGACGCAGAGAGCACGGACTCCCATGCCACGGAGTTGATGGCAGGACACCAATGCAAGGGAATGGATTGGCTACTCTCCCTGACACCAATTTCAAAACCGGTGGTCGATGCTCTTTGGAAACCATGATGTATGTGTTTCATTCTTTCCGTTAATCCATTTTTACATATCATTTTATGGCTTGATCCCAAAAATGAGAGGTATATAAATTTTAGGTGGACCACACCACATGAAAACAATATTGATTGTACATCCATCATTAAAATCCTCCTAAGGCCCATTGTACTGTTTATTTGACATTCAATAGGTCGATTTGGTCAAACAGCCCCAGATGAAGGGAAAAAACAAAAATGAGCTTGATCCAGCACTGTTATGGGCCCAAAATATTTTTTAATGGTCAATACTCATTCAATATTGTTTCCTGTAATGTGGTCCATTTAAGATTGGGATATAACTTATTTTCGTTCTCAGATTGTAAAATGATCTATTAAAATAGATGGACGGCATGGATGAAACACATACATCATGGTGGGTCCCATGGAGCACCAACCACCAGCCATTGGCTAGTGTCCGGGGGAGTAGCCAATTCGTTTACCCAATGCAATCCGTTCATTGGCGGGAGATGGTTATAACCGTCCTTTGCAAGTAACGTTAGTACGGATAAATCACTCCATGGGTGGCATGCAATCCCATGCTAGTTCAAACACAATCACTCCATACATCCTCGATGGCCGTCCGCCCATCCAAACGCGCTAGAGCTGGGTCGCTGGATATAGCAATCCAGTGGCCATCCATGCAATCCACCGCAATACAACCCAATCCCATCCAGGCCGCCCGTCCAAACATGCGGATTCAATCCGTCATTTGGTCCACATGTACAAAGGAAATGGACGGTGAAAATGTTAGCCAACGGTCCGGCTTTGAAGTTCATGTGCGGCCCACCAGATGAATGGATCAGCCCAATTGCATGTACAAAGTGCGTAAACAAGTGGCCACTGTTGATGAACCGTCCGGATAGCTGGATAGACTGGTACTCGGATTGCTACTCACTATACTAGCTCGTGTACTTGGTTCACACGTGGAAACTAGTCATACGTGTGTTCGATCAGACTAGCTCATCAAGCGGTCCTCACTGCAGGGGTTTCATTGATCTAAATTAGGTAATTAGGATCATCAGGTCCTCTAAACATCGGCTCAAAATTTGAACAGCTGGTAACATTTCATTTATTTTGTAAGGTGTGTGCCTAACTGATCATCACATACGTCTGATTTTTATGGTATCTAATTATCTGGATCGCCTCATGAGTGGCTTCGGTCTCTCACACGTGTTTGTTTCGTCCACATGTGACGCGAGTGTATATGTGAGCGTACTCAAGCAACCAGCTTTTCTCTAGTAACCGTATATCACGTGGCCACTCCCGCGGAAATTTTCTTGGAAAAATTTCCTACTGTACGACCTACTTATGGCCCACGAACCTTTTAAAACCCACTTATTTTTAGGTTCCAAGAATAAGCCTCATCTGTACGGACGCACATTTACTAAACACATTTTTGAAAAAGCTGGGGTTTCCTATAACTACGGCTTATATCCGTAGTGAGAACCGTAGCCATTGGCATTATCCCTACTTAATTAGAATTGTGACTTCCGAAAGCTAAGATTCCCTATAACTACGGACTATAACCTAGCAAATGAAAAAGTGCACGGACTACCACAATGGTCTATGCACTTTTACTCTTTTTTTTTAAAAATACATGGAGAAATTTATTCTACCTACATTTTTCTCTAATAAATATTTATATAAATATGTATATATAAGTATATAAAAGTTTTTTTTTTTCCTTATTCATTTAATAAGAT